>JAABKJ010075445.1:128222783-128424765 GCA_011634705.1 Andricus grossulariae | reverse complement strand
GAATTTTCTAGTAAAAGATTTAAATTTTCCAATAAAAAAAAATCGAATTTGAAAGGAAATAGTTAAATTTTCAATAAGAGATGAATTTTCGACTAAAATTATGAATCTTCAATCAAACTGAATTTTTAACAAAGTAGGTAAACATTCTATCAAATAGTTACATTTTCCACCAGAAAACACCAATTTAAAAAAAATAGCGAAGCCTCTTCAGAATTTTTTTCCCCCAAAACCGATGAATTTCCGAACCAAAATCGAAATTTTAGAAAAAAATAAAGAGTTGAATTTTCATCAAAAAGTTCCTTATTTTCCAACCAACTAGTTGAACTTTCTAACAAAATAGTTGAATTGAACCAAAAAAACTAATAAATAAATTAGATTTTTTTTACCAAAAGAGATCAATTTTTGAACGAAAAAGTAGAATTTTGAAACAATAAGAAAAAAGTGTCCACTGAATTGTTGCATTTTCAAGCCAAGAAGATGAATTTTCTACAAAAGAGTTAAATTTCCCACAAAAAAGTTCATTTTCAACCAAATTTAGGCTTTCTATCAAAATACTTAAATTTGTATCAAAACACATGAATTTTCAACCAAATTATTGAATTTTCACACCAAAAATATTAATTTTTTACAAAAAAGTTAATTCTAAACCAAATAGATGAACTTTCTACAATTATCAATCCAAACAGACAAACTAAGCTGAGCGAGCCATCACAACAATGCCACTACCGCTTCATACCTGCCTTTACACTGTCTCAAGCCGCAGATACTGAAAAATGTAACTGCTCGGAATCAGAAACCTTATTAGGAATAGTATAAGTTTTTCAATTATAAAATCATTATAGATTTTAACTAAATCATATCGTATGTCAGGTGACGTCAAGGTAACTTATTGCAGTGTAGCCGGAAAACTGATCATTGCAGGTTTTTTTTTTCGAGGTGACCTCTGAAAGCCTGGTGACTCCACCTTCGCCTCCTGTGTTAACTGGCATTCCCTCCCAATCAACAACTGCAAGGTTTTCAATCTTTGCTTGTCTCTGCTCGAAAAATTCATATATACCTACTTCTTTGTATATGTCAAGTGTTTTCCACTTTTTTGGGAACGAGCGTTGCATCCTTGCAGCCATCAAAATGAAGACCTTGAATTTCACTACCGTAACTTCGACATATTTCTTCTGTTCTTCCCTTCTTCCTCTCTCTCCGGATTCTTGACTTATCTATAACGTCTGGAGTGTGCTTTTTATTAACTATCCCACAAGACTTCAGAGCTGCAGGTGCTAAAGCAGCTGCAGCTTGATCGGAGACTCCGAATCTATCTCCTGCTCTGTCGCTGCTGCAAGTGAGGCTCTTCTGCTAATGTTAATTGTTTCGGGGGTATCAAATAATTCTTGAAAGTATTCATATCAGTGCTCACGATCTTGTGTCGTTTAGTATCATTTTCCTATTCACTTTGATTTTCATTACTTGCTTTTGATATTTGCAAAGACGCTTGAGCTTTCACAAGGCAAGCTACCTTTTTCGACTTCCTGTCTTTCCTTTCTTTCAGTCTTTGCGTTTCTGATAATTCGCATACACAGATAAACTATTGACTTTTATTACTCTAATCAAGAAAAAATACGTGTTTATTAGAAGGCACTCTTTTCGATTTTTCGCACTTACAATTCTTGAAGTCGGGACATTGACACGTGCAGATCTACTATTTATTCGTTTTTATAATTAGTGATCAGCTTTGTCACCAATTTTTGACATAAAGATGAAATAGCTGTCTTGTTTCAAATATCTTTCAATTTTTGTGTAACAATAGCACTGATCACTGATACACTGGCATTTGAACCTCCTTTTTCAAAACGCTGAATATAAGGAAATTGTTGCATAAAATCTGCATACGTTGGCAAGCAAGTGACACTGAATTCGGTTGCGATTTCAGGAACAAAAAAGATGTTTTTTGCACGCGTAGTAACCTTTGTTTTCGTTTTCTTGGACTTGATGAAAGTCGTAGCACTATATATAATATTTATCAAACTACACTTACTTCAAGTGAACAGAAAAAGTATGTTCTCCTGTCAAGCGTATACACCACCGTATAAATGTTAAACACTATGTAGAATCTATGATAATGAAAATATATTATTATTGATACCATTGTTTTGCTACTTAAGTTGAATAAGCCAAACGATTTTCAGAACTTACTTATCTGAATCAGAATTATTCAGGGCTTCAATGAAACTCTTTTACCTCACAAGATTCAATTTCCACCTTTCTTTGCCAACTTTTCGAATTTTGAAGCCCAAATATAACTATAGGTTTTGTACATTTACGAAAAAAGTATCTCATAGGGTGAAAAAATAAAAAAAATCAGCGACTTGCAGGATATTCAAATTTTATTTTAACATAAGCACCTTGTAAATTTCACCTTTCTTTTTTCCCAAAATAAGGATTTTGAATTTTAATTGTCAGTTTGAAGTAAGGCCGAATAGATCAAGTGTTAATCAGTTATATTGGATCAGGTGACGCTACCAATTTATAAGTTTCAAAATACCTTTCTATCATTTTGTAAATGAAGTTGCATATTAGGGTGTGTCGAAGATAACAAATTCCAGAAATCAAAAACAATATCATGCCTTAAAGTCGTGCATTGGGACTCCCATGAGGTATACTGAATTTGGAATGGATTATTATTAATGTAGGTAACGCGCGAGAGCAAAATACGTTGAAAAAAATTATTTTATGAATAGAATTGAATTTCTTAAATTTAAATTTTGCTTAAGGCCATGTGATGAGTGGGCCACGTGACCGGCTTCCTACCTTACCGACACTTATTTTTATTTGTAAACTTATTTTCACACGAATAGTTACACCAAGTTGGAAATTCGGGATAATAAATAAGAACCACTAAGAAATGCAGCTCTGTTCCTAAACTTTTACAATTATAAAAAAAGCAACAAAAAAATTATTCACAAAAAAAACTTTTTTCATAATTATACAAATCTAGGACCAGAGCCGCGTTTCTTAGTGCTCCCTATTTATCATCCCAAATTTTTAACTCAATGTGACTATTCGTGTGAAAATAAGTTTACAAATAAAAAAAGTGTCGGTAGGGTAGAAAGTTGGTCACATAACCCACTCGTCACATGGACAATAATGTCAGAAATGAATTCAAATTCAGAGATGAACCTGAAATACCCAAAAATTTGTCTGAGTTTAATAAATTCAATTCCTGAAATGCAGAATTTTATTAAACGTTTTCTTAAATTTAAATTTTGCTGAATCAAAGAAAAATATTCACTGTCTCTCAGTAAAAAAAAAGTTTCTTCAAACTCATTAATGTTTCCTTGATTTAAATTCACCCCCGAATTTAAGTTCAACTCAAGGCGTAACAATAATTGTAAAGATTTTCTTTCCATTTTCATCCTAATGAGAAGGTATTGTCTGTCTGCCTGTCCGTCTGTCTGTCTGTAGTCTCTAGTATCGTGTAGGCACGATAACTTTCGAAAGATTGATCAGATTAGATTGTGCTTCAGCACACTTTTCGAAAGCCTAAAAATGAAGAACGAGTTTGTTAACTAGATATTTTGGATGAAAATTCAAAAAGTGAGCACATTTTGAAAATTGTTGAGAGCACTTTTTATCGTTATTTGAGAATTCTATGTACGGTTGTTAGCAGTTCTCCAAAAGAAAAACAATTTATTTTCATGATATTTTTTGATTAAAAGAGAATTATCAGAGTTAGAGCATTTTCAAAATCCAAAAAAAAAAAAACGAGAATTAACATTTGAAGCCGAACAACGCACAATACGTAAAAATGTGATGAAGAGAAACACGTTTCTTTTCTAGAGCCCTTCAAGATTATTATGACAAATTTTCACATTTTTTCGAAAAATCGAAAATCTAAATTTTGATCGCACAAGAAATAATGAAAAATTAAAAATTCCATTTTTCGGTCAAACTATGCAAGATAAAAAAATATGGAGAAAAAAATTGTGTACCTAAAAAGGATCTACAAATTTGTTATTAATCACTTTTTGATAGGACGCGTAATTTTTTATTTATTCGTGAAAAACATCACTAAAAATAAAAAAATTGGATTTTTGTACAAACGAAACAAGCTGTGAGAAAAAATGACAAAACAGAAGTTGCTCATCCAAAAAAACAGCTACAAATTATTTATTAACAATTTTTTTGATAGGATTCTTAGTTTTTGATTTAATCGTAAAAAATAACATCAAAAATAAAAAAATGTAATGTTTTGGATAACGAGACAAGGAAAGGCAAAAAACTAATAGGCAAACTTTTTCGCTGAAAGAGGATGCACAAATTTGTTACTTATAATTTTCAGAAAGGGCGAGTCGTTTTTTTCAATCCTAAGAAATAAGAATAAAAATAAAAAAATTAAATTTTTGGAAAAACGACACAAAAGTCGAAAAAAATGAAGAGACAAAAGTTTCTCAACCAAAAATGATCTACAAATTTTTTTATAAACTCTTGTTATAAAAATGCATAAAAAAATGAACTTTTTTGAAAAACGACACAAGCTACAATAACTTTTTATTCAACAAAATTTTTCGCCTAAATTATATTTACAAATTTCCTTAGAACTTCACAATAGTATACGTATTTTCAGTTTAAATCATAAAAAATAACGTTGAAAATAAACAAATTAAATTTATGGAGAAATGACACAAGTTGCAATAAAATGCATAATATCAACATTTTTTATAGGGCACACACTTTTCTCTAGTTATAAAAATAAGACAATGGAAATACGTACATTTCAATACCAATGCATATGATGTTATATGGGAATTTAATATTTCGTTAATTGTATCATTAAAAATGGTATAAGTAAAAAATTATATAGTTAGTTAAATTATAATTTTAAATATTTTCAAATTGGGGATTTTTATTTTTCAACAATTAAAAATCTTGTATCGTTATATTATAGCCCTGAAATTTTGACAAATCAGCCTTTTTGTTTTAAAACACATCTCTTTTGTTTGAAATTCTTCTGTTCTGTTTGAAAATTCAACTATTTTGATTCAAATGAACTCTTTCGTTAAAAATTCATATTTTCGGATTAAAAATTCTACTGTTTTTTATAAATTTGGTCTTTTTGACGTGAAAATCGTCTGCTTGTTTTTGTTGTAGAACAGAAATTGATTTATTATGAATACAATTGTTTACTTGAAAATCATTCAGTTTTGTTTGAAGATTTAACTATTTTCTCGATAATTCGTCTATCTTGGTCGATTTAAACTGGTTTTGATTGAAATACGAAATTTTTTTTTGAAATATTAACTATTTAATTTTTTGTGGTTTTATCTTTTTCAAATGGACATTTAATAGTTTGGTTGAAAATTATTCATGCATTTTGTTGCAAATTTATCTGTTTGGTAGAAAATTATTCTTCGTGGTTGAAAATGAATATTTTTGGATGAAAAGTCTACTATTATATTTTTGGTTGAGAATTCATCTTTTTTTGTCATTAATTTTATTTTTGGCTGAAAATTCAACAATTTTATTGAAAAGGTATCCTTTTTTGTTGAAAATTCAACGATTTTAATTTTTTTTTAATCATCGTTTTAGGTCGAACATGAACTACCTTGTAGAAAATTCATCTACTTTGATAGAAATTTCACTTTTTTTGGTTAAAAATGCAACTGTTTGGTTAAAAAATTAATCTATTTTGATTCTATTTTTGGTTTAAAACTGATCTCTTTTGGTTGAAAGTTTTATTATTTGGTTGAAAATGTAACAATTTTGATTGAATAATTATTATTTTTTGTTGAACATGAACTTTTTTGTTGCAAATTCATATTCTCGGATTGAACATTCAAATGTTCTGTAGGAAAATCGATTTTTTGGCTTGCAATTTCAACAATTTATTTGAGATTGTATTCCTTTCTTGACTGCAAAATGTTCGTTTATTGAAAATTTTACTCTTTTGTTGGACATTGATCTCTTTTGGTAGAAATTCTACCTTTGTTGATTAAAAATGCATCTATTTGGTTGAAAATTAATCTTCTTCGGTTTGCAGATTCAATTATTTTGTTTCGAAATTCATCTTTTTTGGTTAAATTCAACTCTTATTAGTTACAATTGTAATTATATTTTTTCAGTTGTATTTTTTTGCCGGAAGGCAATACTCAATCGTGTGTTTTTTGAAACTGCGATTGATGTAGCATTGGGTTTTTCAAAGCATTGCCAGATTTTAAGACTTCAATATTTCGCAGGTTTCGAGGATTTTAAATAAACAAGGACAAAACAAATTTATAAGATTTTTGTAGAATTTCAACAGATGCTACAGGAATTTAAGAGATTATAAAAGATATCAAAAACTAAATTTGATTTCAAATAATGCAGGCGATTCCAAATTATTGAAAATAATTTCTAATGATTTCAAAGGATTTCCAAGTTCTTAAAGGGACTTTGGATGATGCCATAAGATTTTGGGTTTCCCCGTGGATTTAGAGGCAATTGAAAAGATTTCATGAGAATTACTAACATTTCGCAAAATACAATGACATCAATCAAATTCACCAGATTGCAAAGGATTTCAAAAAGTTTTCTAAGTTTTTATAAATTTCAAGGGATAAAAAGGATTACGAGAGTGGTATATCCCTCGTCAAAGTCTAATGAAGATCAATCGTCGTCTTTATTCAATATCTGAAAGACAATATTTGCTTAGAGCCTGTAAAGATGGGCTAAATTTACGATGAGCGTATTACTGTTGCTAATGCAGATTTCGAAACTGTAGAGGAAAATTACTCAAAGTTTGAGTACTTATACAATAAAACTGTACTGACGTGAAATTTTATGAAATTTTAATCTGATTCCTAGTTGGATATATATGTATATATATGATATATATACATAATATTTATATATAATATAAAATATATAATAATCTCTTTTCTTGAAATTAATCAGCTTTGTAGAAAATACAACAATTTTGTTGAAAAGTCATTTTTTTGTTTGAAGATTTTTCACTTTAGTTAAAAATTCATCTCTTTGGAACTTTTGGCGTTACAGTAAAATTTTGCAACTGAAACGACTGATTTAATTAATATTAATTAATCAATAATGAATATGATGTAACAATCTAATGTAACTTAGTTTCAATTTTTAATTTTTATAAATGTATTCTATATTCTAACAGGGAGAATTTTTTAGTAAAAAATATATAATCAGAATTGTGTATTCATATAACTTATATTCACAAAATATTCTATAAACTATTATAATTATAATCCAAATTAGATTATAATCAAATAAAGATTTTTGTATAAAAAGGAATGATCCGTTCTTGAACAAATAATTAAATGATTAGAATATTATTTTTAGTACTTAAAAAAAACTTTAAAGCATTAACTGGATTACTTTAAATAAGTTACTCGTACCCTTAGTAAATATTTAAAAAATTTTAAATAATTATAAAAATCGAATAGAGTATATATTATATTATTACCATCTTTACCATAATATAGCAAAAAGAGTGTTACCATTGAAAGAAACTGTTACCATCATTTGATATTTTTCAGGACTAGATTTCAACCCCATTGATCCCCTCAGTTTAAGTACCCCTATTGAGTCAATAATTCGGAAGTCGGAAACCAGGTGGCAGGAGCTTCCAGTCATTTATGAACCTTCTACTAAGAGTATGATACGAAAAAAAAATTTAATTTATGGAAAATTTCAATAAAAATTGAAATTGTTAGTTACAAATTCATTTCAGTTTATGCTTCTATTTGTAGATCTTTACCAAAAAGTACAACTTTTGAGAAAATGAGATTTTCGAAAACAAAAATAATATTCAAACCGCCAAAAATATATATTATATATATATTATACATATATATATATAATAAATTATATTACTTCTATAATAATAGAAATTATTATATAAATTGTTTTTTTTTAAATCAGATTTTTAATCAGAATGAATAGAAAAATTGATTTGATTCATTCAATTTATCAATCACTTAAATCAATTAAAATAATGTATTAATTATTGTTTTAAATAAATTAAATTTTTTGAATAATACATAAATAATTATATTATTAATTTATTGAATTATTATAAATCAATTAATAAAGAGTATGAAAATCCTTGAACCAGAAAAAAACTCGGTTTATTTTCCAACATTTTGTTATGGATTTTACAGAAGATCTTTTATGATTTGATAACGTTGCATATTATTTACAGAAATTTCCTTATTATAACGAGAACATTCCAGTAAGTTCAATATGAATGATACCATTTTTTCTACTTACAATTCTTTAAAATTAGCAGATTATTTTTTTCATTACCAAAATATGACCGTCCGTGTGTATAATAATCTAGCACCGAGCTTTTAATATTTTTTAACATTTAAAGAACATAAAAAATGCTTTTTCAAGGCATTTCCTTGAAACCTTTTTGGTTCATAATTCAATTACTCAGTTGAAAGCGAAATTACTTTATTGAAAATTCATTTTTTTTGCTGAAGATTAATCATTTTACTTGAAAAAACTTCCTTTTTGTTCAAGATTTAACTATTTTGTTAACATTTTTTCAACTGAAAATTTAACTATTCCTTGTTTTGTTGCACATTTATCTTCTTCAGTTAAAAATTCAACTATTCGTTTGAAAAGTTCTCCATTTCGTTGAAACTTGTTGTTTTGTAGTAAAAAAATAAATATGCTTGGTGACTAATTCTCTTTTTTGATTGAAAATTCATGTATTTTGTTACAAATTAATCTTTCTTGGTAGAAAACTGATCTTTTTGGTTCAAAATTCATATATTTGGCTTAGAAATTAGTTTTTTTTTAAATTTTAAATGAATTTTTTTAATTAACAATTTACCTATTTCGTATTTGGTTGAACATCAATCTTGTTCTGTTAAACTATTGGGGTTTTACCGTTTGGAATCAATACGGAATCAAATGCAACCAGCATAACGCTTTGTGAAATTACCTGAAATCAGAGGAATCTGAGTGGATTTTTTGGAAAAGATCGGATATTTTAAAATGAGTGAAAATTAAGAGATCAGTCAGTGTAATCAGTGCAGTCAGCGTGCGACCCTTGCTTCGTCATTATGCGATGAGCACACTATAGCACGGCCCTCTACAGTATATGTGCGCAGCGTATGTGCGCGTTGCAACGCGTTGTGTGCTTACCGGCGTGTCGTGGGTGGCAGTTTTATTCCAGGAAAATAATTCGCGATCATTTCTCGGTGTTTTCCCAGTTCACAACAATTTTTGACGGCCATCGAAATTGAAAGATTCGAACTCTTAAAGCAAAAAATGTTTTCATTTGACGTTATCGAAGCTGAACATCAAATTGCAGTACTGAAAAAGGAACCCTTTTGAATTTCAAACTTTTAAAATTAACTGTTCACAATTTTTTTATTCAAACCCTCAATAATTTACGCATATAAAATGGAAGCTTCTAACACCTTTAAAGTTGAACAATTTTAAATTAAATGCCATTCAACTGCAAGATAATTTTTTTTAAACTTTTTATAAGTTGTACAGTTAGAAGATTCAAGAAATATAAATCCACGATATCATGTTCAATTCTTCAAATTGAAGGAAAAATAAACAAATTTGTAAATTTCAAAAGTGATATCATCTTCAGAAATTTCATGTCAGAAGGAATGAAAAGTGAACGATAACATTTATTTTATATTATTCCAAATTTTCCCCAAAGTATCTGAAAATCCATCGAAGGTGAAAAAATTTCCTTCAAATCTTGCACATTAGTTTTTGAGAATTTTGGGAATCCTTTGAAATCTTCTCAAATATTCTCTTGAAATTAATCATACGGAAAAAAATCATTTTCAATTTTCTTAGAGATTTCGATAACTTTTTTCATCCTTTTGAAGCCTTTTAAAAAGCTTAAAAACCTTCTTATTTTTTTGGTTGAAATATCAAAAAATCGACATTTTTCAAAATCCTTTCAAGTTTTAAATTATTTTTCCATGATTTCAAAACGTTTATTCATCTCTTGAACTTACTCGAATTTTCTAAATTAATAACTGTTCATTTTTATTTATTCATCAATATTTTTTTTTCTTTTTTTGATCATTTAAAATATTCTCTTAAAATTAATTTTTTCAAAATAAAACATCATTTGCAATCTTTCCAGTAATTTCAAGCAATTGTTATTATTATCTTGAAACCTTTCAAAATCCTTGAATGGCATCAAAAATTTATTTCGTAATCTTCAAAAATTTACATTTTGTTTTAATTTTTTCAAAGTTTCATATTGAGTTGAAATCTTCTCAAAACTAACCATTCAGTTTTAAATTATTTAGTTTTGAAAGTAAAAAGTCAAATATTGCTGTATATTAAAAAATGTTTTTTCTTTTTAATTAAAATTTTCAAAATAAGAGATTACATTTAACTGTTTTGAAACTTGAATATTTTAGATACATAGATTTTTCTTCTAAAAATTTATAAAATTCCAAGTCCAAAACATTTTTTTCTTTTTTTTCGGATGTGAGTTTGGATACCAACTCACAAATCTTGTTTTCTCAGCTCTGACATTTAACGAATAATACTCTTAATATTTAACATCACGACGCAAAAGTTTATAAGCGGAAAGTGAATCTATATTATGATTTATTTATATTTATTTTAAATACTCATGTTATTTATTATTATCGCTCTAAAATATGTAAAGCGTTATTCATCAATGAATCTTATGTTATAACCAATACATCAGTTAAATAAAACAAAAATATTTTGTTACCATAAATAAATAAGGTTTCGCAGAACCTGACCTCAATTCCAGCTAGGTTTCACACACACAAAAACACACATCTACACACACACACGCATATATATATATACATATGTATTCACACACACCGTAGGATGTTTGGAATAACCCCTAAGCGGAGGCGTAGCAACCGTGCCGAAAGCTGAATGGCACCTGGGTGAGGTGTCTTAAACGGTGCTGTCATCTAAAAAATGACATCAGCTCCCAGTAGGACCGCGGTAAATCCCATTCATGGCCACGTCTCACAACCGTGACCCTCTATCCGCAACTCGAGGACGCGTTCGGTGGCTTTGTCATAGGCCCTTCAGTCCTATTCGAAAGGAATAGAAACCTAAAGGAATAGAAAGGAATGGAAAAAAAAAATATATATATATATATAGAGGCTGGAACCTGGATTATACACGGTCTCGGGAATGGCGTTTCAGCTCATGATATGATGAGAAGAGGAAGAAATTATAAAGATTCTTATGTAATAATAATGATAATAATGCCAATGATTTCACTGCAAATGCGAGCGTCTGCTCGTGCTTTTCATCTGACATGTTTAAATTATTTTGTATGAAATATAACACTCATGTGGATACGCGAATGACCTACATCGCTCAAAGTTCTAAAACCTATTATGCAACATCATTTAATTATATCTCATTTTAGCGAATGGACACATAGTAAGTCACATTTTTAAAAATTTCTAAGATACAGTTTAGTGTCCAATGCTTGGCATTGATAAGTCTAGCATAGAAATTCCAAAGGAAAATGCCTAAGAATGAAAACAACCTGAATAATTCTTTCGCATCTTTCTCACAGCACTTTTATCTCCATACCATGTTACAAGCACGTGCAAAGGTTCGCATTTTCAGCGAAATTTTTGTTATTATCATCACTAGTCACATTTTTCAGTCATAACACGGAGCCACACGACATTCCTGCCCTCCACATTCTAGCCGCCAGTTTTCTGATCGTACGGAAAAATGCGTGCCAGAACTCTTCTCACTATCTACTAATTCACTTACATTCGAAATAAAGAAATCCAATGAATGTGAGCAGAATGAAAGCAATAATCTTCATTTCTTTTGAACAGTCGCAATAACAGGGAACAGGAAATAAATTTCTTAGGAATTCTGTTAGAAGTGACTTTATAAACAACTGTTATGTTCTACCTTCTATCACTCAGATATATAATGACAAACTTGAATTGTTCCCCAATCTAAAAAGAGTAGGAGGAAATAAAAATTCTTATCAGATTCCGACATCATTCGTATTTGCTATCTTTATTACACATAGAACATACAGATTCAAGATGAACCTATCTGATATTTGTGAGTTTTTACATTTTTGCTGCGAGATAAATTTTCGAACATATTTAACTGCTTTTGTATGGTACAGACAAAATTTCTGCCCATTTAAGGACTTATATTTCGAATCGTTGAACAACAATTGTTTGGAAACCTTTGAGATCTTTTGACATTTCCATAGATCCCATTAAATTTTTTCAAGTCTTAGCAATTCCTTTGAATTTTTTGAAATTTTTAGTTATATTCTGTTTATTTGTTGTAAAGTGATTTTTGACACTAATGGTTTAAACAGAAAATCTTCTGTGGTTTGGATTGTTAAAAAAGTTTGATTTGATTACTGGAAGGTTTAGCGCAATTTAAAAAAAGACCTAAATATCCCGTCTGCACAAGGTCTTTCAGCTCTGAAGATGACGAATCCAAACCTATTATTATATGCTCTAGTGTAATTTATATTCCGAAATGCCATAATTTATACAAAATCATAGGACAAAAAGACTCTATTACAAATATCGAGCTTAGAGTTGCTTCATTTATGCTATGACATATAAATAATGGGCAGAAGATATATGTGAATTTTCTAAAATTATAGTCATGCAGTATTGATAACCAAAACGCTTCTATAATTTCCATTTCTAGAAGAACAGATATTTAGAATCTGAATATGATTTTCGCCTCGATATCATAAACTCAAACCGTAGGGTGCTATGTTTGATTTTCCCAACTTAAAACGAGAGATTTTCAGAAAGTTGCCATGAATGTGATTCCTATTGTATCAAGGTATATTAAAACTGCATGCATTCATCAGAAATAATTCTGTTTTTTGTATTTCAAGAATGTTTAACGCACCAGAGTTAAACTACAACACTACAAAGAAGGAACTTCTAGCGATTATTTGAGCAACCAGATGACTACGTCAATATTTATTGGGACCTTTTTTACAAGAAATATATCAATAGTACTTCTGGTAAAACAAATAACTTCTAATAGGGGAGACGGGTACACACTGGACATCTGTACATATTATGATAGGAATTTTTTTATACATAATAGGAACGACACTAATGTGCTCTGATAATTTTTTACATGATTTTTCAGACTGTTTTAACAGTCATAATTGAATTTACTTTTGTAAAACATGATTTAAAAGTATGATTTCTAACAGGGGAGACTGGTACACACTGGATACCGGTACATACTGAATTATAGGAATTTTTTATACATAATAGAAACGATTCGAATGTGCTTTGATAATCTTTACAAAAAATGTATTCAAATTACTTTTGGTAAAACAGATAACTTCTAATAGGGGAGATTGGTACACACTAAAAACCTGTACATACTGGATAATAATAATTTACTCATACATAATAGGAACGACACTTATGTGCTCTGATAATTTTTTACAACATTTTAAAGACTTTTCTAACAGTGATAATTGAATTTCTTTTCCTAAAACATGAATTAAAAAAATGATTTCTAACAGGGGAGACTAGTAAACACTGGATACCGGTACATACTGGATAATAGGAATTTTTCATACATAATAGGAACGATACTAATGTGCTCTGATAATTTTTTACAAGAAATATATCAATAGTACTTCTGGTAAAACAAATAACTTCTAATAGGGGAGACGGGTACACACTGGAAACCTGTACATAATATGATAGGAATTTTTTTTATACATAATAGGAACGACACTAATGTGCTCTGATAATTTTTTACATGATTTTTCAGACTTTTCTAACAGTGATAATTGAATTTCTTTTCGTAAAACATGATTTAAAAAAATGATTCATAGCAGGGGAGACTTGTAAACACTGGATACCAGTACATACTGGATAATAGGAATTTTCCATACATAATAGGAACGATACTAATGTGCTCTGATAATTTTTTACAAGAAATATATTAATAGTACTTCTGGTAAAACAAATAACTTCTAATAGGGGAGACTGGTACACACTGGATACCTGTACATACTGGATAATAGGACTTTTTTCACTCATAATAGGAACATCACTCATGTGCTGTGATCATTTTTTACAAGATTTTTCAGATTTTTCTAACAGTGATGATGAAATTACTTTTTGTAAAAAATGATTCAAGTTTATTAATTTCATTCCTATATATAATTACAATAACGCATTATCGAGTATGTACCACTATCCAACACGTAACACACTTACCTATACTATTATAATATTTCAAATTTTTTCCTTTCTTCTATACAATTATTTCCTTCTAACAGAAACAAACATTATTTCTAATAGGGGAACCAGTACATACTGAATAAGGTGAATTTTCTCTGAATAGTAACGATACTAATACGTTCTAATAATTTTCTACAAGAAAAATATTTAAATTACTTCTGATAAGACAAATAACTCCTAATAGGAGAGACTGGTACACACTGGATACCTGTACATACTGGATAATAGGAGGTTTTTCATACATAATATTATAACTTATTATAATTTTTGTAATACATAATATTATAACTTATTATATTTTTTTCTTTTTTTCCATCCAAATCTTTCCTTCTAAAAGAAAAAAAATGATTTCCAATAGGGGAACCAGTACATACTGAATAACGTGCATTTTCACTAATGACACTAATGTGCTCTGACAATTTTTTACAAGATTTTTCAGATATTTCCAACAGTGATAATCAAATTACATGCTGTAAAAAATTATTTAAGTTCATTATTCTCATTCCTATACTATAATAATATTGCATTATCGAAAATGTACTAGTATCCAACACGTAACACACTCACCTATACTGTTATAATATTTCAAAATTTTTTCCTTTCTTCTATCCAATTATTTCCTTCTAATAGAAAAAACAAATGATTTCTAATAGGGGAACCAGTACATAGTGAATAACGTGAATCTTCTCTGAATAGGAGCGATACTATAATACGCTCTAATAATTTTTTACAAGAAATATATTCAAATTAATTTTGGTAAAACAAATGCTTACTCTAATTCTTTTGCATTCACACTTCTTAAGGAGCGAGAAAGACAGATAACCTAAGTTCCGCCGGCCCTGGTTACACATGTTCTGTTCTTTTATTATATTTAATAGTCCTAAAATAAAAAGTGGCCTGGCGGTACTTAAAATAAACTACGTTGAAAGTTTGGGGCGGGGGGCTTAAAACTTAAATCCCATAAGAAACCCCAACTTTTTGGGTAAAAGATATTTTTTTTATTGAAAAGGCTACTATTATAGTTTTGGTTCTGAACTTATTTTGATTGATTAAAAATTCTATTATTTCGTTGAAAATGTAACGATATTGTTTAGAAGTCATCCTTTTTTATCAAAAATTCAATTACTTTGTTAAAAATTCATATTTTTAGATGAAGGTCCATTTCATCGGTAGAAAATTTAACTATTGTGATGCAAATTCGTTTCATGTTTGGTTGAAAATAAATCTTTTAAACTGACAGTTAACTATTCGATTTTTAATTGAAAATCTATCTATTTCAAGTGAACTTTTATGGTCAACATTCTACTGCTTTGTAGAAAATTCATCTTTTTGCCTTAAAAATTGAACTATTTGGTTGAAAATTAAATTTTTTAGTTGACCAATCATATTTTTGTGTTAAAAGTTCAACTTTTTTGTAGATAATTTGTCTTTTTGGCTATAAAATTAAACCATGTCACTAAAAATTCATGTAATTTGTTTAAAATTTATATTTTTATTAAATTTCTTGGTCGAGAATTCATATTTTCGGTTGAAAATTTAATAACCTTGTTGAAAATTCTTTGGGTAGAAAACTATCCTTTTTTGTTGATAGTTCAACTTTTTGATTGGGAATCTTATTAAAAATTCATCTTTTTTTATTGAAAATTCATTTTTTTGTTTAAGGTTCATCTTTTTGGGTAAAAATTCAACTATACTAGTGAAAGTTGGTTTCATGATTGGTTGAAAATAAATCTTCTAAAATGACAATAAGCTTATTCCATTTTTGGTTAAAAATTGATCTCTGTTAGTTGAAAGTTCAAATTTTTGGTTGAAAATTCACACATTTCATTTTAAATGAACTTTTATGGTGAATATTCTACTGTTTTATAGAAAATTCATCTTTTGGCTTGAAAATTAAACCATTTTGCTAAAAATTCGTGTAATTTGTTTAAAATTTATCTTTTCATTAAATTTCTTGGTCGAGAATTCATATTTTCGGTTAAAAATTTAATAACCTTGTTGAAAATTCATTTCTATTGTTAAATTTTTTTTTTCGGAAAATTTAATTATTTTATGTTTGGTTAAAACTTTATCCTGTATGTTGAATAAGTTGAAAAATCGTATTTTTGATAGAAAATTAATTTTCTTGTTCAAAAATTCAATTTTTTGGTTGAAAATTCAACTGTTCGGTAGAAAATTCACATATTTTGTTAGAAAGTCATCTTTTGGGTAGAAAATTATCCTTTTTTGTTGATAGTTCAACTTTTTGATTGGGAATCTTATTGAAAATTCATCTTTTTTTATTGAAAATTCATTTCTTTGTTGAAGGTTCATCTTTTTGGTTGAAAATTTAATGAAAGTTGGTTTCATGTTTGTTTGAAAATAAATCTTTTAAACTGACAATTAGACTATTCCATTTTTGGTGAAAAATTTATCTCTTTTAGTTGAAAGTTTACATTTTTGGTCTTGAAAAGTAAACTTTTTAGTTAAAGAATCATATTTTTGTGTTGAAAATTCAACTTTTTATGGATAATTAGCCATTTTGGTTTCAAAATAAAATAATTTTGCTGAAAATTTATGTATTTTGTTTGAAATTGGTCTTTTTTGGTAGAACATTAATCTTAGTGGAAAGTTCATCTTTTCGGTTCAATATTTAACCACTTTGTTGAAAATTCATTCTTATTGTAAAAATTATTATTTTTTAATCAACAAATTTAACTACCCCATGTTTGGTTTAACTTTATCTTGCATATTGGATACGTTGGAAATTTGTATTTTTTATAGAATATTCAATCTCCTTGGTCGAAAATTCATCTTTTTGGTTGGACTTTTAACAATTGAGCTAAATAAGTTAATTAGAAAGAAAGAGATGTGTTACAAATTATATTACAGCACAGGTAGGTAGATTTGTTATCAATAATATACTATGTAATTTGTGTAATTTTTATTCACAATTGTGAGAAATTATTGAATTTCTTAGGGTTGAAATTTTATATGTAGTCAGTCTTAGTCGTGTCAATAAAAAGTAGAACTTCTTTTGAAATTAAAAAAAAATAATAATCTACAATAGTTAAATATTCCGTTTTTCCTCAATGACATGCGTTACAGTATTCCCTTCTGAACTTTTCAAAAGCTCGTGCTCTCTTTCATCATACTCCGAACCTCAAATTCACTTTCCGTATTTCATGTAAGAATTTTATTATTATTTCTTATTTTCAAAACTCCGCTTTTGGATTTAAAAATTTTAAATGTGATATGATCGATTTCCGTTATCAAATATTTAATTCCTAATAATAATGTGATTGCCACTGTAGGTGCTAAAATTTGCCTACAATTTGACAATCACCCAGATATTAAAAAGTGAAATGACACTCTGTAAAATCCAAAATTTATAACTGAAATATCCGAAATATTACATGTATGCATACATACATGCTTATGTTGAAATGCTTATGTTCAAATATTTAAGTTTACTTATTTCTGAGCATTTAAGGAATTAATTGACAAGTTATTTGTGAATTAAAAACTAAACTTGAATGTTCGCACATGAACGAAAAACATATAAAGGGTATGAGATGTCGATCAGATGATACATTCAGTCAAGTTGTGGTTATATTCAATATTTTTAATTCAATATAAAAACGGGGAAGTAATCGGAGAACGAATGATCTGTAATCTGTATTCAAAATTATGTCTATTTTAAATTACTCAAACTCATATTTTATTATTAACTTACAAACATTTCGTCAAATGGTCGAATGTGTTCGATTCAATATAATCTCGAACTTAAGAACATTGTTTCGACGTGTAGAGTGTAGACAGACAAAAGTCGTTATCCAATTTTAATTAAGGATAGTTAATTTTGATTCTTTGAAAATGTTGCAAAATTGTAATATTTCATAACTGTAATATCGAAAATATGTAGCCGGAAAATATAGTCGTAAAATTCCAATGCGCGATGCGCATGCGCTCGGACGATTTTAACATCTGAATGTGTTTCAGTTTAAAATAAAAATATTTTTACGCCTAAAATCTCAAAAAGATAGTAGATTCTTGGCATGAATGTCTGCATTTCAGGCGGTACAATCTTACCCTTTGAAAATCTATGTTTAAACATCCATTTTTATCCGTGTTTCAATCACATTCTTTTGATATATTTTTTTCATTTGAGAAGGTTGACATAATTAGACAGCAGTTCGTCTCAACAAATTAGGGATCGTCTATAAATTTTTCCCCTTTTTAAAGAATTTCAGGGATCACAGCGCAAAAGGAGCTCAAGAAAGGGGAAATAGGGTCATTTTCTCACGAAAAAGGGAAAATATGGGGAAAGATTAAACATTAATTTTTACATTTCCAAAAGAACAAACAACCTTTTTATATGAAATTTTATATTTTCAAATAATTTTCAATGATTTCTGCGATTCAAGAATTTATTTTAAAAAATTGGATATACTTTGGTCGTTGGCAATCCATTCACAGTGATATAAAAATCCGAAGAGAAAAAAATAAAATTAGTTAAATACATAATTTTAATATGTTTAACATCAATCTTATAATTATTTCTTCCCCAGATTTGTCATTTCTTCCTTACTATAATTAATACACTCGATGTAAATTTAAAACTACACTCTTTAGTGGAACGAAGTAAAAATGCTAAAATTAATCGAATCGTTTGAGCTGCGAGGGATAGCAATTTGTGGGTCGACATCCAAAACAAGTAGAGAAAAAGTATTTTGAAATCGTTTAATATCTTCTGTTCTCTTATTCAAATTTACAATTACCACTTTTGAAAATTCAAAAATAAATTTTGCCTTATTTAGAATTTTTTGAAAATGTACAAAAACATGTTTTTTTGATTGATTCGAACCTGAAATTTCTTCAGCTTGGCTAATATCTTCGTAAAAACTAATTTTTTCTATATAAGTGTATTTAAAAAATAGTTTTTATTTTTTAAGAACTATTTAATGCAATAATAAAATGATAATAATTATTACTCATTATGAAGATATTACAAAAATAAAGTTTTGTGTCATGCATTTGGTCCATTGTTTTCCCCCTCAGCACTGAACGAAGTGAAGTTAGCTGGTGGTTCAAGTGAAAATATCTAATTATGTATACTTTCTTGTTTCGATAATTTAAAATTTAAATGCAAAGTGAAGTTTGAATGTTTTAAAATGATTGGAAGCATTAGCATTGAAATTTGTAACAGCTCAAAATTTTAATAATCCAATTTGAATTCTTTCAAGTTAATTATTGTTAACATATCACTAACTTTTAAATTTCAATACTTTAATAATCGAAACTACTAAATTAAAAATTGTCAAGTTTTAAAATTCAAAGTTTTTCAAATTGTGAAACATTACAAATTGGTCGTAAGTTTTTGAAAGCTTTAAACTGACAACCGACGAAAGTTTCGAATATGCGCAAAAATAAATTTAGTATAATTTCAAATTTAAGTCAATTTTGTATAAATTAATGTGAAACTTAACAATTATTTCCTTAGGTAACGATGAAGTCGACTAAAGCATCTCTCACGGAGACAATTCAATATTTATGCAGAGGTAAAGTTCTTGCAAGTGAAACTCGAGAATTAGCAAGTGTTTCCAGAGGGAAAATCCGACCAGGAGAAGCAGAGGAATGGTTAAATGAACAAATGTATGTTCCACCGCTGCCTCCCACAAATTTAAGGGGATGTCACCTAATTAACGTCCTTTACCACGTTTATGTAAGTAACTATCAATATTTTCTCCAGTTAAAACAATTCAATAATATAAAAGCAATCCGTTTAATCATTTAGGGGAGACCACCCACCCTACAGTAGATAATCATTAATTAAAAGCACAAATATACCTAAAATAATTTATTCTAATTTGAATTTATTAACACATATAGTAGGGTGGGCGAAAATAAATACTTTTGGAATTAAAAATCGCTACAACGCGGAAAAGTAGCGTATTGGGGTCCTAAAAAAGTATAATCAATTTGGAATCGGTCGACATGCAGCTTAGTTACCCGCGCTCGAAAAAAAGGTTTAAAAAATTTCTTGTTTGTAGAGTTTTCAAATTTTATTGAGTTTCAATTTTTGTACATACCTGGAGGTCAAAAAAGTCTTCTCAATTTTTTTTCGGATATTACTCTATCATTTTATTAGTCTATCATTCCTATTTAATTTACAATAGTTTTCGGAAATTTTTTTAACACGTTTGCAAATAGGAGAATTATTTGAGGTACATGACAACTTTTTAGTGACAAAAATGCATTGGAAAAAAAATTCCCAAGACCCAGAAATCGAAATTGGCAACACAACGAATTTTTTAAATTTTGATTTTGGTATTTTATTTTATTAAAACCCACTCATGCTTAGAAAAATGTTTAAACTACAAGTTATAAAGATAAGTTCATAAGATACCAAAATTCAAATGAAAAAAATTCGCTCTATTGTCAATTTTGATTCCTGGGTCTTGTCGATTTTTTTATAGTGTATTTCAATGTTTAAAAAACCCACACATGCTCAGAAAAATGTTTAAACTACAATTTATAAAGATAACTTCATAAAATACCAGAATTAAGAATTTTAAAATTCGCTCTATTGCCAATTTCGATTCCTGGGTCTTGTGGATTTTGTTTCTAGTGTAATCCTATGTTTAATAAACCAACACATGCTAAAAAAAATGTTTAAACTACAAGTTATGAAGATAAATTCATAAAATGCCAAAATCAATATTTTAAAAATTCGCTGTATTGCCAATTTTGATTCCTGGGTTTGGGGATTTTTTGTATAATGCATTTCTGTCACTAAAAAGTTTTCATATACCTCAAATAATTCTTCTCATATTTGCAAACGTGTTAAAAAAAATGTCCGAAAACAATGGTAAATTAAATAGGAATTATCTCTCAGAAAATGATAGATTAAAATCCGAAAAAAATTGAGAAGAATTAAAATCAATCTAGAATTCCCTTTAATTCAAAAAGAATAACAATTTCAAATTCTAATCACCATAAATCAATTAGAGAAATATTCGAACATTCTTATAAAATTCAGTGAAAACCATTAAATTAATCCCTGGAACCTGTCAGAAAGTCCTAAAATGCCATGATTTTTATAAGAGGAACAAAAAGCTTTGTAACTTTCCTCAAAGCATTAAAATCAATCTAGAATTCCCTTTAATTCAAAAAGAATAACAATTTCAAATTCTAATCACCATAAATCAATTAGAAAAATATTCGAACATTCTTATAAAATTCATTGAAAACCATTAAATTAATACCTGGAACCTAACAAAAATGCCTAAAAATGCCATGATTTTTATAAGACAGGAAAAAAGCTTTAAAACTTGTGTCAAACCATTAAAATCAATCGATAATTCCCCCCTGTCCAAAGAGTATAACATTTTCAAGTACTAATCACCATAAATCAATTAGAAAAATATTCAAACATTATTATGAAATTCAGTGAAAACGATTAAATAAATCCCTGGAACCTGTCAAAAGTCCTAAAATGCCATGATTTATATAAGAGGAAAGAGAGAAAGTTTTGAAACTTCCCTCAAAGCGTTAAAATCAATCGAGAATTCCTTCTAATTCGAAAAGTACAACAATTTCAAATTCAAAGCACCATAAATCAATTAGAAGAATATTCGAGCATTACAGCAAAATTCAGTGGAAACCATTAAATTAATCCCTGGAGCCTGTCAATAAGTCCGAAAAATTCCATGATTTTTATAAAAGGAAAAAGAGAAAGCTTGGAAACTTCCCTTAAAGCATTAAAATCAATCGAGAATACCCTCTAATTTGAAAAGGATAACAATCTCATATTCAAATTACTACAAATGGAGTAGAAAAATATTCGAACATTATTATAAAATTCAGTTGAAACCATTAAATTAATCTCTGGAACCTATCAAAAAGTTCTATAAATGCCCTGATTTTTATAACATGAAAAAAAAGTCTTTGAAACTTCTCTCAAAGCATTAAAATCATTCTAGGATTCCCCTTAATTCAAAAAGAATAACAATTTCAAATTCAAATCACTATAAATTGATTAGAAAAATATTGGTACATTATTATAAAATTCAGTAAAAACCATTGAAGTAATCTCTGGAACCAGACAAAAAGTTCTAAGAATGCCATGATCTTCATAAGAGGAAAATAAAGCTTCGAAACTTCGATCAAAACATGAAAATCAGTCGAGAGTACCCTAGAATTGAAAAAAAATAACAATTCACATTTAAATCACTATCAATTGATCGGAAAAATATTCGAATATTATTATCAAATTAGGTGAAACCCATTAAAGTAATCTCTGGAGACAGTCAAAAAGTCCTAAAAATGCCATGATTTTCATCAGAGGAAAAAAAAAGCTTAGAAACTTCCTTCAAACAATTAAAATCAATGTAGAATTCCCTCCAATTCAAAAGGAATAACAATTTCAAATTCAAATCACTATAAATTGATTAGAAAAATAATCCTACATTATTACAAAATTTAGTGAAAACCATTAGAGTAATCTCTGGACCCAGTCGAAAAGATTCCTCCAAACCATGAAAATCAATGGAGAATTCCCTCCAATTCGAAAAGAATAACAATTTCAAATTCAAATTACTATAAATTGATTAGAAAAATATTCGAAAATTATTATAAAATTCAGTGAAAACCATTAAAGTAATCCCTTTCTTATTTAATTAATTAATTCCATTCAAAGTACTAAAATCAATTGACAAATATAAATTGGTATAATCTACTTATCTGGCAAAGCAGACTCCAACATTTTCTATTTTCTTTCAGATTTTCAGGTTTACACTGTCACAAATAATCAAACTTTAGCATTTTATATTTTGTTTTTTTTATTTAATTAAGAACGAAAAGAAATCTATTTTATCATGAATAATTTTATGCAAAAGGAGCATCAAAAAGATTCACAATTAAAAAACAGAATTCCAAACTATCTCACTTTTCGGCTCATTAGAGACAAGAATAACCAAATGTCTTCCTTCTTTTCCAGTCTTTCCTCCAGCGTCTGCATCCTTTTCTCTAGCTTTTCCCTAACCTCTTCCCATTTCCTTATTTCTTTTCTAAGCTCTGCCATTTCGTGCCTAATTTCTTTCCTTATCTCCTCCACCCTTTTCTCCTGCTTTTCTTCATATATCCCCATTACTTCCATTATCATTTTACACATGTCCTCTGGCTGTACATTTTCTTGTTCTATTTGACCTTTATGTTCAACTTTTCCTTTGTCTTTCCCCTTGTTTTTCTCCCCCACCCCCTTCATGTTGGTCTTTTCCCGGTGGTGTTCTATACATTTTCGGATTTTTTAGGGTGGATCCTGCCTCTTAAAAACAGTTTAAATCAACTTGAAAAGAATGAATTTTCAACAAAAACTATAATTTTCAATCAAACACTAACTAATGGAGATATTTTTATAATTTAATTCTTCAAATCTATTCCCTAAGGTAAAACATGGTACAAAAATGTCCTCAAATTAAAAAAATGACCAACTATTTATAGTAATTTTTTAAATAAAAATCAATGCGTATCATATTCAAATAAAATTTAGAAATATCTATAAAAATTATTAATATTTATCAGCTTCAAAATTTATGTATACAGAGTACAGTTTTTATTTTAAATTACACAAAAACTTTTTGTACCATGTTTGATACCATATATTTTTTTTAATATTCTGAAAATATGTTCATTAGTTATTAAAATACTACAAAGTATTACCTTTAAACTTGTTTTGTCCTTTTCAAATCATGGGATATTTCTTTATAAAATAGATTTTGTTCAATTTATTTTACAATTATATACAATTAATTTCCAATTCAAATTATTTTAGAATTAAAATAAAATTGTAAAAATAAATATAAATATAAATTTTCTGAGATTCTTGAGAAATTTCGAAATATTTTCTAAGATTTGAGATATTTCAAATCAAAATTTGAACAACAAAAAAAAGATTTTCAACCTGATAGTTTAATTTTCAGGCAAAAAAGGTTATTTCTCAACGAAAATTGTGATAATTGCTATTTCAATAAAAAAATTATTTTAAATAAAAAACAATCGAATTCAACAAAATAAATCAATTTTCAAGTAAAAATAATTTTTGGTCATGAAAAAAGAAAAATTGTAAACGAATTATAATTTGAGGCAAAAAATCATTTTTAATACTGAATAAAAATTTTGGAACAACTATTTATATTTTAAGTTTATTCATTTCTAAGTTTAAACAAAATACAATTTTCCTAACATTCTTAAGACAATTTTCAAAACATTTTAATATTTCTGTATGTCAATAAAAATTTAAACAACAAAAAAAGTTTTAACGGAACAGTTGAATTTTCAACCAAAAAAGTATGAATTTTCAACCAAAAAAGCTGAATTTCCAACGAAAAATGTAACAATTGCTATCTCAATGAAAAAATTATAATTTTTAATTAAAAGCAGTTTTACTTTAAGCAGCTTAAAGCAGCTTATTTTAAGGTTATATAAATATATTTTCATATGATTTTTGAGAAAACTTCAGAAAGTTTTTCAATATTTCAGATATGTCAAATACAAATTTCAACCAAAAATATAATTTTCAACCAAAAACTAACTAATGGAGATATTTTTATAATTTCATTCTTCAAATCTATTCCCTAAGGCCAAACATGGTACAAATATGTCGTAAAATTGATGCAATGACCAACTATTTACAAGAATTTTTGAAATAAATATCAATGTGTATCATTTTCAAATAGCATTTAGAAATATGTATAAAAAGTATGTATTAATATTTTTCATTTTTAAAATTAATGTATACAGAGTTCAGTTTTTATTTGAATTTTCACGACAGTTTTTTTGTACCATGTTTCACCATAGGGCAGAATCAAGGAAAAATATTCTAAAAATAGGTTCATTAGTTATTAAAATACTACAAAGTATTACCTTAAAAAATTGTTTTGTTCTTTTGAAATCATGCGATATTTCTTTATAAAATAAATGTTGTTAAATTTATTTTACAATTATTTACAATTAATTTCCAATTACAACTATATATTCTAAATTTGGTTCCAGAAACATAGAATAGAATCCACACTAAATAATTGTCGGCATGGATATCGCATTCTCCTCCTTTTGTTGGAGCAAAATTTTCAATATCTTCACTGTGCCGCGCCTGTTGGACTAATGATGAATATCCAACTCAAATTAATAAAAAACCTTATTACTCACATTATTCATTAGTATTCTTATTTAACTTTCTAGCTTGTACCTTTTAATCTTAGAAAAGGCTATAGATTTGATCTATTTTCATATAAAACAAATCAATATCTTCTACGATCAAATTTATCTATCCAATTCTTATTTCTTACTTTCTCTCCAGTGGTCACACAAGCATCTATGTCCTATGGACATAGAGGTATATTCTAAGGAGGTCTTTGGGATATCCTGGTGCCCACTGGATACCAACTATCCTTTTCACATATAGACCAATTTTCATGTTTTAATTATATTATGATATTATCACTTTAATATAAAATGTTCATATAAAACCAGCTGAAATCTCTTACTATTAATTGATAATACCCACATATACTGTGTGTAATTTAGTTTGTGTTTATGTATGACATTCACAGTTAGAGAGGTAGTATCTGTGCACTTCTAAATTTTGCCGGGCACAGTTGAGCTCGTGCAAAATTGCTCCGGACAGTCTAAATGGCAAAAATGCTGATTTAAGTGAAGTTTTGAAAAAATGTTCTAAAAATTATAGATATATGTACATTATATTATCATATTCACCAATAGAAATGAGGATAACGCCCAATGATAAGAACAGAGTATAGGCAAACGGCATCTTTTCTAATTTGAGGAAAAACTGATTAATGTATTAATATTGATGAAGAACTTGATTAACGATGTAACTGAATACAGTTCTACTGATTCGTTAGCTTATATAATATGTACTAAGGTCGTTATCTCTTAGAATAAAGACGTCAATCCTATATCTCTATGATATTTATATGTCATAAGAGTCAGTCTCAAGGAAAAAATTATTGATGAATTTCGTAAAACTGATGTTACCATTTATGTAATATTTTACGTTTTAGGGGAAGCTGATTTTTACAAGGCAAATTTATATAGTGTCTAATATAACGGTCTTTTTAAAACTTTGATAATATAATGTTTCTTCTCTCAAACTTCTGGCCGGTATGGAGTTACGTATGGGGTCATATAGCCGTATAAATTTTCGGTAGTTTTATCTCAAGATGAACCCTTTAGTTTAAAAAGTGAGTCGGCGAGGCATTTTTGAAGTTGGAACTTTAAATAACCGCTTTTCGAGGAAAACGCATCTACACGGAAGAAATAAGTTTTATAATGAGATACGATAACCTCCTCCTCTGAAATTAATCATCATTATCAGTATTGTATCTTGAACATAATATTTGTCTTTATATAGGTGTCGCATCAAAAATAAAGTCTCGGAACAAAAAATTTTTATAGCTATTTAAGAATTCAAATTATATTATCAGTCAAAATTTAAAAAATAGTTCAATTCTAAAAAATCAATTGAAAAAAATTGTTAGAATCAATATTTTTTTATTAAAAATTTTGTCATAAAAAATTATATTTTTCAATTGAAATTATATGATTATTAATATTAGTTTAATTTTTAAACTCATCGAAAACGACTCATTTGTAATCAAGATTTGATAAAATTGTATTTGGGTCTAGAATTTCTTTTTATTCTTTTGAACGTTAATACATTTTTAAATAATACGAAACCTAACACGTGACGTCCCACGTTGACTCTCTGAACTCGTCAGTCAGGCAATTTTTTGGTTTTTGTTAGAAAAGCATTTTTTAATTCTGGTGTCAACAGCTTTTTAAATAATAACATGTTAGGTTTCATATTATTTGAAAATTGAATATTGGAGATAAGGACATGAATTAGAGCATCTCTTGAGAAGATGTGTATGGGGTGATTATTTTTAATTCGATTTTTTACATTCTCATTCATGAGAGTGCAATGTAATCGTCCAAATTTGCGATCTCTGGTTTTCAACGGATCTTTACGTTTTGGCACTCACAGATTCCGAAAATCAATTCTTCTCCACGCATTCGAGCGTGACCGCGCTTAGAGTAGGGGTTTATGGCTTCTTGGAATTATACTCCCCTACAGTCCCGAAAACGGCATTGCTCGGAGTTGGGACTGTATAGATAATTGTGACTTGGAATAAGAAATTTCCGTAAAGAATTATAATTTAGACTCATTTAAATCTTCTGAACTCTTTTAAAATGACCAGGAGAAAATCGAAAATCCGTCGGGTGGACACCCTGCAAATATAACTTATCTGCTATTATAATTATTGTATTTTCTGAATGCAAATGTTTTTTATTTACTTTTTAGGTGTCATATATTTGAAAAATTTAATTACGTCGAACTGGGTAGAGCGGGAAACAGAAAATGCCCCCTTACAATTTAGTATCCACGAGCAAGATCGTGCCATGATACGTGACGCGATCGTCGATGCAGTAGTGCATGCACCAGACCTCATAAGGTAATTCGAAATTTCTCTGCAGATTACATATAAATCAATTATTTCTATATTTATATAATCTTCACAAAAAATCACTTTTTCATTCACAGAGTACAATTGGCGGTATGCATTAGTAATATCGTAAAGCACGATTTCCCAGGAAGATGGACACAAATAGTAGACAAAATCACGATTTACCTGCAAAATCCAGACGCTTCCTGTTGGCCTGGCGTTCTCCTGGCTCTTTATCAGCTCGTCAAAAATTTCGAGTATGTTTCCGACTCGAAATATTTATTTATTTAACTAGTAAGTTTTTTCCTTCAATTGTAAGGGGTTTTTCAACAGGTACAAAAAGGCAGAAGAAAGAGCTCCTCTGCACGAAGCTATGAATTTACTGCTGCCTATGATTTACCAATTGATATTACGGATTCTACAAGACCCATCTGAGCAATCCGTTCTCCTTCAGAAACAAATACTTAAGATATTTTTCGCCTTAACACAGGTAAGATTTGGGGAAAAAGTTAAATAATAGTGAAGATAACAGTGGCCACTGGACCGGGAATTTTCTGAGACCAGAACATGACAGTGAATTTATTTTTTGACTGAGAATTTACAACTTTTTAGAATTAAAATCTATCCAATCGCTTGAAATGCCACAAATTTCATATCACGTGATATAATCCAATTGAAAATAAGTTCGATTCCAACTTTTTTTTTTAAATATTAAATTCACTTGTTAACTTGTCATATTATGAAATCATTGAGTTTGCAATGCGTAATTGTAAAATCTTTTACTTTCCATATTTTCAATTTAAAGCATTTTAAAATGCAGTTTTGAAGACTTAAAAGAAAATTAAAAGTATTTGATTTTTTTTATGATAAACTCTGTAAGTTGAACAACTTTAAATATAAATTAATCAATGATTTTTAAATTCTGAATCTGTTCCAAATCAAATAATTTACAGGTTTTGACGTTGAAAATTAAAATGTTTCATTTCGAAAGCCTTAGTAGTTAAAAAAATTTTAATTTAAGATTAAAACTTTATAAACTATTTTTAATTTTTAAATAATTTCAAATTAATAAATTCATAATTAAACGCCTTTACTCAATTTTTAACCGATTCAGTTTGAAATTTTTGAATTAAAAAAAGAATAATTTTTTAATATTTAGCTATATTTTACTGTTTACTTAAAATGAGCAATTCTAAATCAAATATTTAAAACTAAACAATTTGAACCTGCATTGTTTGAAGTAGAATATTTAGAAAAATACGTTTCAGTTTCACAATTCTAATTTTAAAGAAAAGGGAACAAATTTTGGTTAATTTTTTTCGGAATTTGAAGAGGAAATTTTTTGTTTTTTATATTTTTATTGAAATGAAAGCGGGGAAATTTTGTATTTAGTAGTAGTAGTGTTGTATTTGTTTAAGAATCATCCGATTTATACAAATAGGTTACCGTTCAATTCAAAAACTAACTGTTATTCTAATAAATAAAAACAAAAACTAAAATTAAAGGTTGACCGTAAACATTACCACAGAGGAGATAAACCGTACTTACAACAAAAGCAAATAAAAAAACCTTGAACTATATAATTAATTATAATGCTCATTCCATTTTTATATGATGGAAACCAGTTGCTAAATCAAAAACAGAGAAATAGCGAGCAGATCCTAACTGGTCTAAAATGTAGTGAATATTTGGTAGAGAATACGAATCACCAATTGTCTTTTCATTCAATTTTCTAAAATCAAGCACCATTCGACATTTCTTTCTTCCTTGTGAGTCTTGTTTTTTAGGAACCATCCAAATTAGTGTATTGTAAGATCATTGGGAGAATTTTATTACATTGTTTTCTAATAATTCATCCACTAGGCGAATGATTTCTTTCTTGTCAACTGGAGGAAATCGATATTGTTGCGAAAAAATAGGGCAATCATCTGTTGTTGGTATTGAGTAATCGAGTATGTTTGTAGGTTCTAAGTATTCTCCCGGAATGTTGAAGCAATCTGCATTTTTAGCAATTAATTTCTCAACGTGCTCATATTCTTCCATATTTCAATGATCTAACCGTAGTAGTTTTTTGATGATTTCTACTCTTTCTTCACCTGTTATCTTGTAAAATTAGCAGGAATGGTTTGGTTTTTCATCAGATTTCAAAACACTATTTAATATTAAATTAGGCAAATTTTCATCATTTTTACTGTTGGAAAAATTAGATTGATTTGTTGAATTTTTGAATTCGCGTTGTTCATAATCTTGTAATTGAACACTGGGAATTGATATTTTTACTGGTTTTTCATTTATTTTCGCATATTTGACGTAGGCTTTACCTCCACAATTTTTCACAATGACTTGACCTACAAAAATTCCCTTTCCAATTGATAATTGAGGTATATAACCTTCACTTTTCTCTGTATTTTATATTTTTACATAATAATCAAAAATTGTTCGTGATGGGATTGTGATAACGCCAGTTTGTTCAAAAGGATAAGTTGCATCATTAATTTCCATACATTTATGTGTGTAGTTTATATTTACTTTATTATTAAGAAAAAATTCAGAGTCTAAGACTGCCGGGCTTTTTAGACCAACAGCAGATACCATGATCGAAGGAATTATATTATTCCTACTGAGATGAATTTTTATATCATTTTCCTTATTTGTAATTTCTATAGGTGCTTTAGTTAATGATTCGGCGCCTTTCTCCCAGCACCCATTGGGGGAATAGCGTTATAGTTTTCCTGGTTCTGCGTATAATTTTGAGGGCTTTGTTGTCCGTTCCGATTTTGTAAATATCTACTCTTTTTATAACAATCCTTAGCGATGTGGCCAGGGATATTACACAAATTTCAGACAATTTTAGATCCTTGGGTGGGATACGGGCGAGTTTGCTGATCATTCGCATTTTCAGAATTGTTTCCCTTTTGGTGTTGGCCAGGCTCATATTTTGATTCTGTCTGGGTCTAAAATTTAGATTTTGTCCGTATCCAAAATTTTTATTTTATCTGCATCCGAAATTTTTATTTCGTTTGTTTCCGAAATTTTGATTTTGTCTGTATCCGGAATTTTGATTTTGTCGGTATCCAAAATTTTTATTTTGTCTATGTACAAAGTTTTGGTTCAGTTCAGGTCTAAATTTGAATTTTGTCCTGGTCTAAAATTTTGATTCTGTCGGGGTGCAAAATTTGAATTTTGTGCAGAATTCCATTTATTAAAGTTTCCTTGGGGTCTATTTGGCAAAAATTTGTTTTGTTCTGAACTTGAAATAACAGGATTTTCGGAAATAAAAATGTTTGTCAGAAATTTTCGAGGTGGTAACATTTTTCGGTCGCATGTCCCGGTCTTCCACAAATTAAACACGCTATTTTAGTGTCCTGAGCAGCATTGAATTTATTATTTTTTGTAATAATTCGCGATTCTGATTCTTCTTCTAAAGATTTAATTGGCTTATTTTTCGCAATTCTGAATAGGCTTTCAATTTTCTCTCAATTTCTAGAGCCTCATTGATAGGAGTTTTGAAAGTTTCATCTGCGTTATATTTTAATCTCAACTCTATTTCTGAACGTAATCCCCTTTTAAAACGTTCAATCACATCATCTTCCAAATTTGCTTTGAATGTGTCATCTGTGGCACCATCATTGCCTAATTTATGCGCGTCTTTCTCTAGTTTTTGTGATATAAAATTTTCCTAAAGTTTAAAAACAAAAACTTTGAACTCCTTATGTAATTTGACTTTTGACATTCTCATCACAATGAGAAGGTATTGTTTTTATGTGAAAACTGAATATCGCGGATTTCTTTAAATCTCCACGTTTCGGCACCTCCTGAATAAAAAAAAAACGGTTTTACGATGGTGTCTCTCTCTCGCTGTCGTTATCGTTGTTGTCATCGTTGTCGTCTGTATACCGGATAAGTTTTAAAGACTAATCGGATTGTGTTGTGCTTCGGCACACGCTTCAAGCGACCATAAAGAAAGATCGAGTTCGTTAACCAGCTATTATTGATGGAAATTCAAAAAGTTAGAGCATTTAAAAAATTTTTGAGACCATTTTTTTCTAGACGTAAAAATTCAATGTACGGCTATTCGTAGTACTCGGAAACTAAAACAACTCATCTTCAAGACTTTTTTCGACCAGAAGAAAATTATCAGAGTTGTAGTATTTTCAAAATGAAAAAAAAAAAAAAACGAAAATGAACATTTTAAGCCGAATAACGCTTGAAATAAAAAAAGTCACGAGAAGAAAAACGTCAGTTTTTGAAAGCCCTACAAGTTTGTTATAACAACTTTCTGAATTTTCTTGGAAAATCGAAGATTCAAATTTTGATCGCACAGAAAATAATGAAAAATAAATCATTCCATTTTGTGGTGAAACTATACAAGGTACGGAAATAGATGATCCAACAAAAATTGTGCACCCTAGAAAGATCTACAAACTTGTTATTAATAATTTTCTTATAGGTCACATCGTTTTTGCTTTATTCGTAAAAAACAACATTAAAAATTAAAAAATTTAATTTTTGGACAAACGGCACAAACTATGAAGAAAATGTATTAGCAGAAGTTGCTCATAAAAATCAGAGCTACAAATTTGTCCTTAATAATTTTTTGATCGGACGCGTAGGTTTTGTTTTGATCATAAAAAATAAGATTGAAAATAAAAAAATTAAATTTTTTGGAAAACGACAAATGGTACGAAAAAAAATCAATAGAAAAAAGTTGTTGACCCAAAAAGGATCTACAAAGTTGTTATTAATAATTTTTAGATAGGTCCAGTAGATTTTCTTTCAACCGTAAAAAATAAGATTGAAAATAAAAAAAATTAACTTTTGGAAAAACGACACAAGAGACGAAAAAAAATGAAAAGACAAAAGTTGTTCAACCAAGAAAGGTATACAAATTTGTTATAAACTCTGGTTATAAAAATATATTGAATAAAGAAAATTACCTTTTTGGAACAAGGACACAAGCTACAATAACATTTTATTCAACAAAAATTCTCGTCAAAATTATGTCTACAATTTGTTCAAAACCAATTTGCGCCAGGATGCGTATTTTTAGTTTAAATCGTAAAAAATGACATTGAAAATTAACACCTGAAATAACTATTTACCTTTCGATTTTACGCAATAAATGAGAAATAAACTGACATATCTGTCTGAAAAATTGGTAGCATTGATTTTATCTAATTTTGGCCAAAATGGACCTTTTTAAATACACGTGACCAGGAATTGAAACAAGATCAGCTATTGAGACGTCTATCTTATAGAACTGTTGTGATAATATTTTTCGAAGAATTTTTAACTGAAGAATAAATGAGGAAGAAACTTGCTTGCAGCGAACACTTGTCGAAAGTGATGATCTCTGCACTAGTACATCATGATTAGAAAGTTCCAGGCATATTTCCATTTCGAAAGAAAATATTAAACATGTACAGCCCGATTTTGTATTTATCTTTATGTATGTCGTGTCATGACGAAAATTGTCATAAAAGTATTGTGGTATACGATAAATTTTTTTATACACTCAAAACTCAAACAAACAAACAGAGCAGTTTGCAAGAAAATCTTTCGACGTACTGTATGCTTGATGTCTACCTACGGAGGCACGCGCCGCAGGGCAGAGGACAATTCCGCAGGGATTGGGAGCGAAATGCTGGATGAACGCTCGATGCGTTCCAAACGTGCTCCTCCCCTGTTCAGATTTTCCGATATATATATATATATATATATATATATAAAATATACAAATATAATGATTCAGTAGAGATAGTCGCCTGGGAGGATTGCTAGAGAGATTGACCAGCCACCTGGGTCGGAGCAGTTTTGCGAAACGAACGTGTTATTTAGATAAACAACACGGGTTCGCGATTTGGGTACAATCAACGCGCCCAAATGAAAAGGTTCCATCCTAGAGAAACGAAATGAAAAAGTGCTAACTAGTGGAGTCTCTTCGAAATGAAATCTTGTCCTCTGGACACATCGAAATGTTGGTCAAGGGACTTGATAAATAGAAAAATTAAGATATTCGAGATTTCTCTAGAAGTTGTAATTATATATTTGCGCGGGCATTTCTTAAAAATTGCAATTTTGTTTTTCTGGGGTCTAATTATATCTAAATATTTCACAAAGCAGATTTGAAAATTTACGTCAGTACACACCTCCTCTTTGAAGAAAAAAGCAAACATTTCACGTATACATGTGCTTTGAAGGAATCATTATCCACTGTAGGGAGGATTCCCTTACATATACTCTAGCTTCCGTTTACTGGGACCTCAGATGAGAGCATCGATCTGGGCGTCGGCCTAAGGATACCCCCGTCTTCTCACGCCCAATCTTACTTCGTAATGTTTATAATAATTTCTTGCAATGAATAATTAGAATTTCTAATTCTTGTCGCAACAGTTAGATGTAACTTTTTCTCATTCATGTATTAAGTATTGTCTAGTAGATAACGGTGTTCTCCCAAAACACAGCAGACCTTTTTCAGAGGTCTGTATTTCGAAAAGACCCGTGACTGTCAATTAACGGCGTTTTCGAAAATTACAGCTTTCAAATCAATACTTTTAGTTGCATTTCAGATCATTATTGACAATGGTTAACATTTTTTTTTAATTTATCTGCACAATTATTTTTAAGATAATAATATCCCACGAACGTAAAAGAAAAAACTTCAAGATGGAAGGTAATACTAGTAAAGATAAAAACATAAAAAATGAAATCAGTGATGAAACGACTGGGCGTAGTTCTCAAAGTGTAAATCATACCCGCACCAGATTTGATCAACTGTTGGTACATTTTTGACAAAATTCGTCGAAAAAAAAAGAAAAAAAAGAGTAGAATAAGAAAACAAAACTGGAATTCTTTCATTCGTGAGTGGCACAAACAATGCGGATTCGTACAAAATAAATAAATGCGAATCTATATATATATATTAAATTACACAACCTCAAACGAATTAAACTTTCCAGTAGAATTCTTTTTCACTGAGCTTGTTTCACAAAAAATGCGCTCTCCATTTTATATACATACACGAGGAAACGCCTAAGCAATCTACATCCAGGACAAAATGTCTTATACATACGACATACGTTACCGAACAATATGAGAAAGCGGGCAATCTCCATCGGCAGTAGCCACGGGTTTAGTGCATTTACCTGAAACAAAAATTAATTGCAGTTACAGTAACCCAGTGACACCTTTATAGTGTAAACTGCACATCAAATAATTTGTTTGAGCAATTATCATTATTGTACTGCATCGATGCAGTGCGATAATGACCTGCATCTTGTCAATTTATTAGACATTATAATGTCAATTCAATAATCATAATAAGAACATAAGACATGTAATCGTACACATTGCCTCGTTTCAAGACTCGATTGTCATGTATACACCCGTTAAGTAGATATATATAAATTAATATTAAAAATATGCCACGGGACTTGCGAGATGGATGCAGAAAGCTGTCATCCTTGGGTCGCTTCGTGTCCTCGCCGGCCTGTCGTTATGACTTCAACCTGTCCTGTGACCACCCATCTCAAGGTTGTGAGATGTGGCCATGACTGGGATTTAGCGCGGTCCTACTGGGAGCCGGTGTCATTTTTTAGATGGCAGTTGCTCCCAGTGAGACCCTGCGGTGGTTATTACCTTATTTTTTAATTATATATATATATTTTTTTTTTTTTGAATAGAACTGAAGGGCCTATGACAAAGCCACCGAATGCGTCCTCGGGTTGCGGATAGAGGGTCCCTGTACCATGAGCCATTATCGACGTCAGCTATTTATGATGTAATAAATAAAGTTTTTCCTACAAAATCGACCAAAAATTACTCGGCAATGACACCTAGTTATCACATATTTTGTCAGTTAATAACAATTAATGCTTATTTAAATAAACCTAATCAACAAATGCACTGTTGGGCATTTTTCGACGCACTAGCTTGGTTCTTTCAACGTAATCAAAAGTTATTTACCAATTTATAAACCTTTAGGGATATTTCAATGAGAATCGACAGTTACTATTTTTAAGAACAAATATTCAACAAATTTATATTATCTCATGTATTTATGAACTAAAAAATGCCACTTTTCACCCAGGAATTAACAGCTAATTAAATTATCAACCATTTCTTGCTATTAATCAATAACAATTGATGATTGTTCAAACAAAATCAATTAAAAACTTCATTTTCTGACTATTTTCAACAATAGTTCATTGTTATCCAAGTTTCTAAAAAAGTTACAAAATTTATTATTAACAGTTTATCAAGTTAAAAAATAAAGTTTAAGTGATTGAAAATAGCCAGATAATAAATTCTTTCACTGAGTTTGTTTAAAGAATCATAAATTTTAGTTATTGGTTATATGTTATCGTTGATAAATAATTGGCTATTCATCATTTCTCAAAGAGAAGCGCAATTGTTTGTTTATAAATAGGACATTATTTCGCAACTGCAGTACCCACTCAAAAAAAATAGTTGTCTGCCCGAAGTCAAACTTGGTCAAAGTCTATTAATAATAATAAATTATTATTGTAATATAATAACAATATGAAGATGAAGATAATTATAAATTATAATGATTATAAATAATTTTATCGAGTTTAAATTCTTCTATTTGGTAATAGGAAATTCTTTTTAGTACAGTTTTCATAGGTTTTTGTATGCCCTTTTCATTGATCAGAAACATTTTTTGAAATAAATAGTATTTAGCCTTCAAAAATAAAAGCCGAGAACAATTTTTTTTCAGAAGAAAATTAGAAACACAATATTAACGAGCCAATCTGTGCAAAAATATATTTTTGAAAAAAAAGACTCAGAAACATTGTGAATCTTTGTAAAACGCATATTTTGTCATCTTTTTATGTCAAATGAAAGTTTAAGCTTCTGCCTTTAAGAGCTTTGAGGTTAAATAGTGGGAATTTTCGTTTTCATGATTGAAAATAAGCAATGAGTTTATATATTAGAGGTGGCGCAAGCCCCATGAAGTTTAACACGTATTTCCCATAAGAAAAAAATACGTTTTTGTGAATTTGATACAGAATCCTCAATTTTAGCTGAATCGAGTTGAAACTCAACATTTCTCTTCACGATTAGCCATAGAATACGAATAAAATATTACTTTCAAATTCCTGTATCACGCCCATAAGTCTGTTTGGTAGGGTCCCAAAAAAACCCCATAAGTGAAAAAATGGGTATTGCGAGTTTTTGGCGCTAATTATGACTTTTGCGTTTTTTGAAATGCACATTGTTTCTAAAACATGAAAGCTACTTTATACTGATAAGAAGATGTTCAAATACATTTTTTTCAAATAATTTATTATTGTTTTAGCATTTTTTTCTTAGAATGGAGATAGAAAGTCGCGGTTTTTTTGAAAATTTTCCACTTTTCATCTAATTTCTAATTAAAAAGAGATCTTTGAATAATGCTAGAAATTTAAGTTGACCAAAAATAAGCGTTCGAACAAATTATTATTGCTAATAACTATATTCATCTATATTCATGCCAGATAATTGCGTTTTTCCTGAAATTTTTAACTTTTTGCGCACTTTTCACTTAGTGAGGTATAATTAATGCAAGTTAATAAAAATAGTTCTTCAAACAATTTATTTCAGTTAATAACTATCTTCTCTTAGATAAGTGCTAGAAATGAGTGGATTTTCTGCAAGTTTTAACTTTGGTTTGCCTTTTTATTTATGAACAAATAATAAATAAATATCAGAGAGAAAAATATTCTAAAAAATCTTTTTTTTCGTAAATATATTTTGCTGGAGGGGGGGGGTCTGATATCAAAATATGTTCAATTCCGATGATTTGACCTTTAATTTTAAAAGGTCTGGGCGCAAATGTGGGGGAAATACAAAGACCGAGCGCGCAGCGCGAGATAAATATATTATCGAGCGCGAAGAGCGAGAACCAACAGTCGCGCGCCCTAGGCGCGCTCAAACTGGCGAGCGAAGCGCGCAATGAGAATGTGCCCGCGCAGCGGGCAAATTTTTTTTTGATATTTTTCCATGAAAAAAGTGTATTCTCACAAGAAATGCTGCATGAAAATATATGTATGACACATAGCCTTTTCTTGAAGTTTTGCTTCTTTGTTTTTGTTTTTGGCTTAATTTTGATTAGTTTTGCTGAGTGAGACAGCTAGAATACTTTAAATGTTTCGCGCTTCGCGTCGGCCAGTGGAGGGAGTAACTTGAACGTGTCAGAAGACAACTAAATAACTAGCTAACTCTCCCTAGCCTAGACTCGAGAGGTCTGGCTGGAGCTGCTCTACTCTAGCCTCTGGCTGATGGCCTGATGCGAGAGAACCTTGTTTTCTTGATCCTTGGCCACGCCATGTGCTGCTGCTGCTGCGATGTTGTGAAGAACGAGGAGAAGAGACTCGCGCATGCGCCGTTCTACGATCAGTTGATTTGATTTGATAGAATCAGTCAATAGAAGTGAAGAGAAGTGAAGTGCAGTGAAGTATAGAAGTTGATGTAAAAGAAGTGCGTGTGAAATGTCGCGTGTGCCAATTATTGTGATTCTGGGTGCCACTGGATCTGGAAAATCGAAATTAGGAATTGAACTCGCTGCAAAATTTACCGGGGAAATTATTTCTGCCGACAGTATGCAGGTAAGTTTCCGGCTTTTGACACTAGATTCTTTTTAGGTTATGGCGTTTTTTATTTTCCTGCCGCGTGTCCCACGAGGTCGACGTGCGTTGTGTGTTTACGAAATTACATACGTCGCAATAAAGCGAAAGTGATTATTCTAGTTCCGCCGCGCTTCCTCTCAATGCTTCTGCTGCTGCTTCATGCGAATATGTCATTTTTTCACTTATTGTTCAAACGAGAAACAGAAATATTTGAGTCAACGTAATAAAATTTATAGAAATATGCTAGATATAACTTGTACAGTGTGAATAATAACCTACAAAAATGGTCATTTTCCATTTTCTTCTAATTTTACACTAATGACTGGTATTTTACGTCCAATGCAGAGTATATTTTTACAGTTTTCTTCTGAAATATCCGTTTTTATTTTTAAATTTCCTTAATTTTGGAAAAATCCTTTGCAAATTATCAGAAATTCACACGAAATCTGTCACATTCTAGTGATTTTAATGGGAAAAAGATTTCAAGACGAAAAGTATTTTTACAGCTTATCTTTCTCTGAAAACTAGACGTGTCACGAATAACTCGCAAACATTGTTGTCGCTTTTCCTCAATGCTGATTGGGTAATTTGAAAAACTCCAAGAAAAGAATGTGTGTTGACACCATCGCACACATAATTAAGAATTGAGCTTCAGTTGACGCAGTGACAATGTCACATCTGTGCGTACAAAAGAACTAACAAAAATTTAAGATTTATTCATTTCAAATTTTATTATTACATTTTTAGTTAAAATTATTCATTTTCAACTGGGAAAAAGGAAATTTTCAAAAAAATAGTTCAATTTTCAATCAAACCGATGAAGAAGGATTTTTTAATCAACAAAGATGAAACAATTTCATCCAAATTGTTGAGTTCTCAAGACAGAGACGAATTTTACAACAACAAAAATTGAATTTGCAACCCAAAAATATGCAGTTTCTACCAAACCAATTTAATTTTTGACTGAAAATGACGAGTTTTCAACTAAATAAGTGAATTTTCAACTAAATAAGTGAATTTTCAACTGAAAAGATTAATTAATATGATGTTAATGTTTTTGTCTACATGGACGATAATCAATATTTTGTGAATATTGATTATTAATTTTTAAAGCTGTGAAAAAGTCTCTCTAGCTCCGCTGGGATTTGAACACCAGATCTTTCAGATTTCCGGTCTGATGCTTTAACCAATTGAGCTACGGAGAGACGAGAAAATTGTTCAAGCCAGTCCATATGAACTTGCGGTAGGATCTTTTTTTCTGCAAGAAAAAGTAACGGCTAGAAATATGTGCCATTGCCTAATCTAGGGCCAGAATCGGCACTAAAACTAGGGGCTAACTTTAATTATTATTTCGGAATAGTTCTGCGAGAAATAATATTTTTAGAAGATACTTTCGAATGGGAGCCCGATCGGGTGGTATGTTTCTTTTTTTGGGTATATAAGGGATTTCGATTTGGAAAATATCGAATATAAAATATATGTACTACAATTCGAAATGTACTTATAATTACACTGTCCTACAAAAATGACCTTTTTTTTTGTCTTCTGAATGTTTCTGGTTATGTTTTATAGATTTTTGGACGCTAATTCCGAATCCAGCAACAAAAGTACTTCATTGCATCGAATTTTTTAGAAAAGCGCGGTCTAACGGTCGAAAAACGCGTTTTTGCCATATTTAACCTTCAGCAAAAAAATAAACGAAAGGCAGAGCCTTCTACTTGCGCTTAAATTCAAGCTTGAAACTTTGACTAAAACCTCAGATAATGACAAATGGGAGACTTGACAAAGCAGTTTTCAACAGATCTAGATCCAAATCTTCTACTTGTCATTATCTGAGTTGCAGCGAAAGATTCAAGCTTGAATTCAAGCCCAAGTAGAAGGTTCTATTACCTTTCGTTCATTTTTTTGCAGAAACGGAGTTAGCGTCTAAAGATCTGTGAAAAAATTTTGAGAAACATTTCGGCGACAAAATCGTGTAGAAAGGTTTTATAGATATTATATTATTATATTTACCACCAATCGAAGCTACGTTCGCTGCAGCTAAGAGCAGCATACCAGCGGTGATCCACATTTCGTCAGAAGTAAGTTTAATTTACGACGTATTGAAACTATAATGAAAATGTTACACAATGTTTCTCTTTATAAAGCCATCGCTATCACATTTGTCGAGTTAATCCTCGTTTTTGACGTATTTGTATTTGTTACAGTGACTTCTTTTCCTCGTTGGAAATCTCAAGAGCTCAAGTCACATTTACACTATCAAGGTGTTAAACGTTACATTGGAAGGGTTGGCTTGATCATGAATTCTCTGAATTTCCTGAATAACCTGAATTTTCCGAATTCCCTAAGTTTTCTGAATTTTCTGAATTCCCTGGATTCTCTAAATTCACTGAGTTCTCTAAATTCACTAAATTCTCTGAATTTCTTGAATTCTCAGAATTCCCTGAATTCTCTCAGTTTACTGTATGCTCTGAATTCCCTAAATTCCCCGAATTCTTCGAATTCCGTAAATTCTCTGAATTTTCTAAATTCAAGTGATATCTTGATTTTAGGCAATTCCTTGAATTCCGTGATTTCCTTTGTTTCAGCAAATTCAATGAATTCCTTGAGTTCCAGAGGTTCGATGAATCTGTTAGTTCTCTAAATTCGCTGAATTCTCTGAATTCTTTGAATTCTGTGAAACACCTGAATCCTCTGAAACACCTGAAATCCCTGAAATCTCTAAATTCCATGAATTCTCTTAATTCTCTAAATTACTCCTTCACTATTTAACGCTTGCGCAGTTAAAAGGGATATCCTTCCTTTTTATTAATAAAAAAATAAAATAATAAATAAAAGACTAATTTTTAAAGCATACAAAATATAATATATAATATTTCAAGTGTGTTAGTCTTTCTTTCTAGTTAAAATTTTTTATAGAAAGGCAAACTAATGCTTATGTTCCGAAGCACAATGAAGCGTCTGGCAGCGTCCCAGACTACGGTGCTACGGTCTGTTGATAAAATAGTGCATGGTACACACAAAATATTCTCTCATTAGATAGATAAAGAGTCCATACAAAGCTGCAGTTACATTGTTGAATTTTCCAGTAAAACAAATGTTATTGGACGGGATAGCGAAAATGCTCGCCATGAATGAATGTGTTTCACCATAATTATATTTGAATATTGTTTTTTGCAAACTTTATGAAAAATTAAGTTTCGATCTATGCAATTAGTATTATTGCTTGGCCCTTGGTGTGCAGACATCTTAGACTGGCCCCAGCAGACTCGTAGATCGCGCAACGTCGCAATTTAACGTACGCTTCCAAGCTGGTTGTGTGCGTGAGTGTGTGTGTCGAGTACGTACAGTAGACAAGCTGGAGCGAGGGAATAGTGTTGCCGGGTCGCGATACTGTCACGTTTATCCGTTTGAAAGTGAGTAAAATTTCAATGTTTTTCATTAGATTATCTATGAAACTACACAGTGCAAAAATAGGATGTTTTTCCTGAAAATTTTCAGTTTCAAGCAGCACAAATACCGAAGTTTTTTAAATTTCTGTACCAGAGCGTTTAATTACTAAAAATTAAATTGTGGAGGGTGCCTATGCATTGCCCACGAATTACGTGTTAAAGTTGTCAACTTTGACATTCATTATCTCCGCATCGGTACGTTTGACAAATTTGAAATTAATTTAGCATATAAATAATCATTCTATTTAAATATAGCTTCTTTTTGAAAAAATTCTACCAGAGATCGATTTTTTTACATACAACCTTAATTATATTGTGACATTCCATTTATTACGGAAGAGAAATATGTCTCGAAAAAGGATTTCCCCCTTCTCCCGTTACAGTTGGTAAAAAGTGCGAGACGAAACATTTCGTTGAGGGCAAAAATATAACTACAGACGACTCGGCCGATCAGAGGATGCACAAAATGTGTCGACGTAGAGAGTCGAGTAGTCGTTTCAAAATGTGCTTGAAATCGTTGTCCTAACCTGAGTCTTTGTCTGGACGAGGTGGGTTGACATCTGTTAGATATTCGTCGAAATTTGCAGTATCCGTGGGGTTTTGAATTCTCGTCATTATTTTGCGGTTCGAGAGTTCTTGCTCTCAGGGCCTTCCCAGTTGAAAGCGTCAAACTATCTGCGGAAAAGAAACATAAGTTTTACCAACGAAAAATTAGTTCTACAAAAATTTAGAATTATCACTCATAAATATTGTTTTTTGTTTTTAGAGTTTTTTTGCCCAAATGACTTAAGAATCAGGAGATTTGCATAGACCGAGAAAACTTGTTTCTCACTATTTATTTGAAAGTTATTGAACTTTAAAGTATTGTAGAAAAGTGAAATATTAAGCAGGTACAGAAGTAAAGTTAACTATTAAATAATTTCGGGTCATCAAAATTCAAATTTTTTTTTGGTAATTAAAATTAAAAAATTCAAGTTTTGCAAGCTCAAAGTGAGATATTCAACATGACAAAATATAAAATTATAGGCCATTTATGGCCTATAATTTTAGATTAAACAATAAAAGATTAAGGGAACTCAAAATTGACATTTTCAAATTCAAGCTTTGAAAATTGAATAATTTTAAATTTAAGACCTTGGAAATGATGACGTCGGGATTATTGGACAGCATGTAGGTATTTCTAGCTTTGTCTTCATAAGCGTAGAAAATAAAAGCAGAGATACACTCTTGAGGTCCAAAAGACTGACCATTCTGTAAAAATGACGATATCTTGGATTCCTCAATACCGCTCTCAAGATCTACTCTTAATACTTTATTTTGTGCATTATTTTTGAGGAAGGAACTCAACTACTCATTATATAAAGTGTCGTTTCAAAGAAGCGGCGTTCATTCACCACTCGGTGTTATTAATCATAAATCGTTTTCTAAAGATTACAATGGCAGTTTTCTTTTCTATCTGCTTTGAACTAAACTAAAACCAAACAGTGGATTAGGCGTACTGGGGATACAACTAAACAAAAAAAGCGCCTGCAACTCTACCTCGTGGCTGGTGTGGATAAAAGTTGTTTTTGCCACTGGTATGTCCCCCCTCTACCACTCTCATTCTCTCAAGCCTATTGAAAGATAAGAGTGCGAAATAGATTCTTCAAATAGCCACAAACCATCATCATTCATCGTTAAAATTTGGCTTATACTAAATTTTCCATCTGTCGCAGAAAAAGATGCGTCAAATTGAATCTACTGAATATACCGTGAATTAAAGATTCCGTGATGCAAATTGAAAGTGGCTGTACGATCGGCTTCACACCCGATCACCCGTAAATGCCGAAGCCCGTTATATATATATATATATATATATATATATATTATATATATATTATATTAATATTATATTATATTATATTAATTATATTTATGCCTGATAATTCATATGTGTTTGTTGAAAATTGAACTATTTTGTTGAAAATTTTACTACACTGCTGAAGATTAACTTCTTGTAGTTGGAGATACATTTGTATCCTTTGTTGAAATTCTTTTTTTTAAACAAATTTTTTAACTTACAATTGCAGTATTTGCTTGAAAATTCACCTTTGTAGGTTGAAGATTCAACTATTCCCTTACGAAAAAGCATTGTAGGAAAATATGTACTGGGCATTTTTTTTTAACTTGAGACATCGAAATATCTCAAAAAATACGCATCCTATGAAAAAAATATCACTAATAAAAACTTTTCATTTTCGAGGGGGAAAAGCGACTTTGAACAAATTTATCCTACCCACCTCTCCAGGATTCGGGGCGGGGAGGGGGGGGGGTTGACTTTGTAATTTCAAATGAGAACGCCAATTTTTCATCACAGATTCAGATTCTCATTCATGAAATACGTAATTTTTTTTCCATTCGCCAAATAAAAAAAAAACCCCACCCTCTTCCAGGAAGGGGAATATGTTAGAAGTCGATTTTCTCCCTCGAAAGTAAAAAGTTTTTATTACGGATATTTTTTTCACAGGATGCGTATTTTTAGAGATATTTCGATGTCTCAAGTTTAAAAAAATACCCAGCATAATACGCCTATAATGATTTTTCTACCATGCATTTCCTTTACTTTTTTCATCATTACAGTAATCATAGGGATTACAGGAATAAAAAGAATCGCCAAAAAATTATGAGAAATTCATTAACGAAACATCACTATGTCACAGTAATAATAACTTTTCTGATTTTCTAATGATACTTTTTCGCAATGTTTTGGTCGAAAATTCATCTCTTTGTTTGAAAAGTCAAACATTCTGTTCAACATTCATCTGTTTTGGGTTGAAAATTAACTTCTTTCGTGGAAGATTCATCTTCCTCTATTTCAAAGTCAGAAAGGTTTCTCAAATATTATACTTATTAGCTAAAACACTCCATTCTTTGGTTTAAAAATTCTTCTCCTTTGGCAGAAAATCTTTTTTGGATTTAAAATTCAACTATTTTGTTGAAAATGTAATAAATTTCTACTTTAAATGTATGAAATTCAAAGCGTTGCTACATAACGGCATGAATTCGCGATCGAAACTAACACCCTTGGATTATGCACAATATACATTAAAAAAATTACGGAGACTTCTTAGCGTGGACCAAATGCTTCCTAGCTTCCAGGCTATGAGAAATTGAAGGGTCTGCTACTCTAATGTTCAAAGCAAGTGAATTTCTGTGGTGAACAGTGACTACTGTCCATCCAAAAAGTTTAGGCAGCTCGATTTTTGTGCTGATTTTCATGAAAATCTGAGCAAAGAAAAATTCTAAAAATATGAGACAACATGCATGAAGCAGGTGAAGGTTTTTACAATACTGATACCTAGTTTCAAAATTTTCAGATGATTAGCGATTATTTCCGGGCTAGTGAAACGTAAACAAGCATAATAATCATATGATCATTTCAGAATACTCAACTTTGAATGGCTGTAAGTCACTAAAAAAAATTACGAAAAATCTGCCAAAAATATATTGGCTTCTTTGATCCTTTCTGTACCTAGTGGTGATATTTAGAGTCAGAAATAATTATTCGTTAATAAACTATTGACAAAAGAGTGGGGAGGTGTTTACTACGGAACTAAGGAACGTACAGAGATGATTTTTGAAGCAAATTACGCATTTTTGGCTTCTGACAATGTTGTGCGTATTATAAATGAGCAAATAGTTGCACTTCAATGTTTAAACAATTATTTTCTTCTTGGAAAAATACAAAAGGCTTAACGATAATTGAGGCTATCGCATTCTCAGCGTGGGACCTTTCAGGCTCTACTGCTACACGTGCAACACGACCTTCTCTCACACTCACACAGTTACACAGCTTCTAAGCCCTGATGCAAAAAAAAGGGATACGGTTGCCTCGATTATCATAAAGTCTTTTGTATTTTTCCAAGAAGAAAGATTATAATAAATAGCATAAGTATTTATAACAAATATAAATAAATCGTAAGATAAATTCACTTTCCGCTTATAAACTTTTGCGCTGTGATGTTAAACATTAAGAGGAAAACACAAATGGAAACACAATTCGTCGAATGTTGGAAGTGAGGGGACAAAATTTGTGAGTTGGCATTCGAACTCGCATCCGAATAAAGTGAAAAAAATGGTTTTGAAATCGTTTAATATTTTCTATTCTCTTTTTTTATTTTACAATTTAAAAACATTCCTATCCAGGGTGAACTTATTTTTGGATCGGGAATTTTAGAAATTTTTAGAAGAAAAATCTATCTATCTAAAATATTCAAGTTTGAAACCCATTCAATTTAGACTCAAATTTAGAAAATTTTAATTAAGATGAAGAACCATTTTCAATATATAGAAATATTTCACTGTTTATATCTAAAACTTAATAATTTGAAACTGAATTGTTTGAAATAGAGAGCCTTGAATCGTTAAAATTTCAGACAAATAAATTTAAACTTTTGTTCTATTTATAAGTTTTTTAATTTCATAAGTAAAACTGTTGAATTTTGATGTATAAATAACAATGAAAAAATTATTATTATTTTTTTTAATTCGAGTAAGTTTAAGAGATATTTAGAAGTATTTAAAATATTTAAACTTGATTTAAAACTTAAAAAGATTTCAAAACATTTACAACAAAATGTAAAATTTTTGAAGATTACAAAATAAATTTTTGATGCCATTCAAGGATTTTGAAATGTGTTAAGATAATAAAAACAATTACTTGAAATTCGTGGGAAATTTTCAAACGACGTTTTATTTTGAAAAAAAATAATTTTAAGAGAATATTTAAAATTATTAAAAAAAAAGGAAAAAATGTGATGAATAAATAAAAATGAAACAATTATTAATTTAGAAAAATTAGAGGAATTTTAAGAGATATTTAGGTTTTGAGATGATTAAAAAAAAATATGAAGAAGGTTATTGAAAGTTTGAAAAGGCTTCAAAAGAATAAAAAAAATAATTTAGATTTCTGAAAAAATTTTTAATGGTTTTTCATTCTGAATAATTCATTTCAAGATAATATTTTTAAATATTTCAAAGGATTTCCAAATTTGTCAAAAACGAATCTGCAAGATTTGAAGGCAATTTTTTTAACTTTGTAGGATTTTAGGATAATTCTATTAAAATGTTGAATAGTTTTCACAAATGATCAGAATTTTTGTAAAAATTTCACAAATAATTTGGAAATTGAACTTATTCGAAAAAAATCAAAGCAAAATGTAGTTTTAAAAATTTTGAAGCGTTTTAAGGGTTTTGAAAGGTTTAACCTTCGAACGGCTCACTTTAATCCAGCACACATAAACGGACAATAGTGAGGATTGGGTTTTTTGCAATATTGATATTAAATATTTAACATATTAAACATATAATAAACATCTAGCATATATTACGTACATTTAACATACATATTTGATATAGTGAGATAAGCCGCTGCAGCTGCGCCTGCGTAAATTTAAGCAAAATGAAAATTATTCCGGGGCGAATTCGCACCAGTGTGCCGTTTGAAGGTTAAGATAATACAGCAATTTTCTTAAGATACCTGGGAGAATTTAAAATTATTTTTTATTTTGAAAAAATAGTTTTAAGAGAATATTTAAAAAGATTTCAAAACAAACCCAGGTTTTGATGTATAAATATCAATTGAACAATTATTAATTTTTCACGACTTCAAATAAAATAATTTTATCTTCTAATATAACAAATTGTTAGTTGAAAAAAATTATAATCGTTCCATTTTTATTGTTTCTGACATCAAATTTCTGTAAATGATATAATTTTGTAAATTTACAAATTTTTTTATTTATTCTTCAATTTAGAGAATTGAATATGATAGCGTGGATTTATATTTTTGTAATCTTCGAAATGTAAAACTTATGGAAGTTTAAATTTTTCAATTTTGCAGTGTAACAGCATTTAATTTAAAATTGTTCACTTGAAATGTGTTAGAAGCTTCCATTTTATACGCGTCAATTATTGAGCGTACGTAGACATTTTATTATCATACGTACCTTCTGAAGTACGAAGAATATCGCCATACCATCTTCGACTTAATCGAAATAAAATTATATTCAACTCACTGCCAACTTCATTTTGCACTCACAGCTGTATTTAGTTTTACCTGTCAAGGGCTTTACAAGGTCCCCACGAGAAAAAAAATAATTGAAAGAAATTGTTTTTAAAATAGATTTTTATGAATAAAGTCTCGTATCCCTTTTGATTCAAAAATATAGTGCTAAAAAGTTATATATACATAATTTGAGACAAATAGCATAGGATAATAAACTGTCGAGGTTCAGCAGGGGGAAAGCCTAGATTTTTCTAGCTAGAAAATCTGGCTGCGGCCTCATATAAGAGCCAATATTAAGTTTAGGCATGAAGAGGCAGTTTCTACCCGGGTAAGATGTTCTGTAGGGCTAAATCTTCCTTTTATAAGATATTTCTATTTCAGCAATGTGTTATGTGCCTGCTTAAAGGCGAAAAAAAAACAGGAAATATTTATAATATACGCAACAATTTAGAGAATCTAAAATGAATTGTATGTTTCGTTATCATTTTTGTTTGCTTCACGTATCGAAAAGGGTTCAAAATATTGTTATAAATCTCCATGAAATCCTTTAGAAAAATCGGTATTCTTGATCTTTAGGCTTATGAATTATTTGTAATGAGTAATATACTTTCAAATCCTCTGAAAGCCCATTAATTAAATTGAATGATTTGAAAATTCCTTGGAGTCTTTTAAAATATCCTAAAATATTTCAAAAATTTCAAAATCTTCTGAAATCCCTTGAAACTCTTTAAAGCTTTTGAAAATTTCTTGACATTTTTTTAAATACCGTATAAAGTAAACGTACCTGTAATCGTGATGCCAGGTTTCTTGCTTTCTATTTTATTGGAATAAATGTAATTTCTATTTGCTAGTATAAAATGCCGAAAATAAGTGGGTTTTATCAATAAATGTTACTTTTAACATATTTTTTTAACAATATATTCAAATTAAAACCAAGTTACACGATTACTGGGACCGTCATCTTAAAAATATTTCAAATTTTGCAAATTTTTTGAAATGTCTTGAAACTTTTCAAGGCTTTTAAAAAATTCTTGTAATTTTCAAAATTACCCTAAAATCTTTTAAATTCATTGAAACCCCTTCAAGTTATCAAAATATATTGAAAATTTCTTGGAATCTTCAAAGATACTCTTAAACATATCAAAAGAATTAAAGAAAATTCAGAAATAAGTAGGGGAATGTAGTCAAGGTTGGGACGAATTTTGATTTTGGCCCACAAATTTTTTCCATGATAACATTTTTGGACTTTCATTACACCGCACCGTTTTGAAGTTCTATTAAATAAAATACTTTTTGTGAACAAAACATATATCATTATAATTATATATAAAATACAATTTACGTCGTTTATTATGAAAGTCAATCATCATTTACCTCAATTAAATAAATGTATAAAAATAATTCAAATGCATTTTACGTATTAGGCAGAATGATAATTATTTATTAAAGAATATTCACCCCTGTGATTGGTTACAGAAATGATGTTGGTCAAACAGAAATAAATTCAGTTTTACCCCTAACCTTTTCCAATGTTTTTCAGTCTGGGACGTCAACTAGCAAGATGGCCCATATTGAGGATCAAATAGTAGCATTGTACACATGGAAGGAAAATTAATTTTTAAATATTTTTTCGGCAGTCATCGCGCTCTGCTCGCTTCGCTCGCAAGTTTGAGCGCTCCTAGGGCGCGCGACTGTTGGTGATTGTGACTTCTCTTTCGTTAAAGCTCCTTTGGCTTTAATGAACACATTCTCATCACGTATCTCGTGCTTGGCACTCGATTTTGTCCAAAATCTGAAGTTTTCTACACAATGTTCGACACTATTATATCAAATATATATCATATATATTTCTGTATCTCAAGCTGGTACTGCTTATTCCGATTTTTCAAAATAATGTACAAATGTTATTTTTCATGATTTCTGCAATATTTGCTCCTTATTTTGCACTAATTTTTATCCTCAGCGCTCAAACTTGCGAGCGAAGCGAGCCGCGCGCGTAGCGCGCAATGAGAATGTGCCCACGCAGCGGGCATATTTTTTTTTCATTTTTGATCTTTAAAGGATCAGTTAACTAATCAGCTACTTTTCTGTAAACAATATTTCAGAAAGTGTAATTCTGCAAAATAATGTATAATTTCTTTAATAAACAAGGAGTTATTAAACCAATCTCAATTAAAATTTCGAACGCGGCAAGTGCTTTTCACTTTCGGCATTTTTGATCATTTGAATCACACTTTAATAATTAATATAGACGAAATCATAAAAACACTCGCCAACATAACCTCAAACCAACCTACTTATCCTCTACTCAGGTACTATATTAGATGGGAATATGCAAGCTGCCATCTTGGTTCCCCGAGAAATGCAAAATCGCTAACTTGATATCGAATTTTTAAGAGATGAATTTTTGTCTAGAACCTAATTAAATAGTTATGTGTACCAAAATTGAAGTGAAGTTAGCTGCAATATTTTAAGATAATAATATTATTAGGATAATAAATGTTTTTAAACGTTATAATATAATGATCAATTGAAAAGAAAAAATGGAGAATTATTCTACTTACTGATAACACTTAGGTTTTAACTATTGATTCGAAATTTTATGTAATTCGAAATGAATATCAAAATGCATACATATAGTAAAAAATATTTGTTTTTATTATATTAAAAAAAAACAAATACGGGTTCCTAACCTTACTTTCTTCTGGATCTTATTTTGCTGAAACATACCAAAAAAAAGCTTTAGACCCCAGATATTTAAATTATATTGTTTCAGTCATTAATATGAGTACTTCCTTCACATAATTTTGAATTACAATTCGGTTACCATTGGTCGCGTCTACAATTTATAATCCATATTGACAGTCTTTCTCTTTGTCCTAGTGGAAAAGGATAAAGTTTAAATCCAGCTTCGCTTCTTCTTTTACAAGACGAACCACTACATCAGACCATTTTTATTATATTCTAAACTTAATTTTAACTAAAGACAGGACATGCTTATCGCATTGTTTCCCGCAAACTGTCCGGGAACCAATATGGCGGTTGCATATTCCTGTCTAATATAGTACCCTAACCAAACTGTGCTGCGCCTCCATGTGTATCATCGAAGTCTACTGCGCATCCATAAATGTAGTAAAAGTCTACTGCGCAGCTATACGTACCGAAAGGTAGTACGCATCCGCATGTGTCATAGAAGCTTACTCTGGTGAAGCACGCCGCTTAATCCTCAAGAACTCAACTGCGCGGCCCAATATATCTTACCTAAATTCGAGAAAAAACGGTCGAATTTTCCAGGCTGGGTTATTTCTTTTGAGAATCGACGCATCGAAATATCTACAAACCTCGATCGTTCGTTCTCGAATTGAGCTAAAGATTACCCATCCAATATCGGTGGTACTAACAACTTGATGCAAGTAGAGCCCCGCGTGCAACGAACCTTGTGGAAACTTCAATCGACCTTTCCAGAATGTAAGCATGGTTTTTCCAGCGCCTTTGGCAGCTAGTCTGTCCAACCGTTGAGGTTGTATGCAAGTCCCATCCCTGTACAAATAGTAGAGTCCCGCGGAGCGCCGTCGAGCCATACTGTGCTGAAAAAATTTCACGGACCCGCATGATGAAAAATTCAGTGCACTATAGGCTTACAATTCGTATTGTGTGTGCGTACGTACAGTCACCACTCCTATGCCAGCGGCAGACTCGTAGATCGCGCAACGTCGCGATTTCACGTACGCTTCCAAGCTGGTTGTGTGTGTGAGTGTGTGAGTCGAGTGCGTACAGCAGACAAGCTGGAGAGAGGGAATAGTGTTGCCGGGTCGCGAATCTGTTACGTTTATCCGTTTGAAAGTGACTAAAATTTCAATGTTTTTCATTAGATTAACTATGAAACTACACAGTGGAAAAATTGGATGTTTTTTCTGAACATTTGTATTTTCAAGCAGCACAAATACCGACATTTTTTTAATTTCTGTACCAGAGCGTTTAATTACTACAAATTAAATTGTGGCGAGTGCCTCACTGAATGAATAAGTAACTTTTCACTGGTTGTCAGTGACCGGATTCTAGCTATTTGAATCAGTGAGATTTCACTGAAAATTAGTGACTTTTCATTGATTCAGATTTAGAGAGTAGGTTCAATATTAATAATAACTAAAATATGTAAAACTATCGACTAAATTGCATATAGAAGAATCTTTAAACTCTGGACAATTAAAGGTTTTGGAGGAATATTTAAAAAAAATGGTATTGGTGATTAGAATTTTTTAAGGGAATAATTTTGTAAAAAGTCAATGAAAAGACTGATTTCGTATGTAATTACAAAAATTAAGGGTTTGGAAAAAATCTATAGGGAATTAGCTAAACGCGAGAGTCTAGGAACATCTTCCATTCGGGTATTACCTTTTCTCTGAATTCCAAGTATATTCATGAATTTAGAACACTTTCAGGTGCTTTCTGTAAATTCCTAGAGCGTGTTAGCTTTTTTGCAAAATCTCAAATTTAAGCATACAATTAGTCATTATTTTGTTTTATTATCCATTTAGAGTTCGAAATTAAACTAATTTTCCTAATTAATAACATTTCAAAAATATTTACCCCGAAACTTTCAAATTTTCAGAGTTTGAATATTCTTCAATATGTAGTTTACTATATAGTATATGATATATATATGAAGGGTAAAATTCTCTCAGAATTCTGTATGAAATGAGCCGGAGATGGAGCCAATTTTCTATTTTTTAAGTAGATATTGCAAAATAGTGTAAATTTTAATGTTTTCGCAAATTTTCAATAACTTCCGTAATAATCAATATTGTTTATCAATATTGTGCTCATCTTAAAGCTATTTTTCTACAGTATCGCAGCAGCGTATGAGCATTAATCTAAAAAAAGTTCCTATCAGAGTACAAGATCTTGAATTTGGAAAAATGTGGAAAAAATCTTATCTATAGGCAAATAAAAATAAAACATCCAATGAATATATATTTTAAGGGACTTTTATAGAATCTTTATAATTACATGTTTAATAAATTTAAAAACTGGAAAAATAGCTTTAAAATAAGCCGAAGAACATGGAAAAATATTTATTATCATGGAAGTTATTGAAAATTTAAGAAAAAATGGTAATTTACACTATTTTTGCAATATCTACTCAAAAAACTGACAAATTGGCTTTATCCTGGACTCATTTCATACAGAATTTTGAGAGTATTCAACCCTTTGAAGAGAAAATGTTTAGCTCTGACATAATTGAAATTAAGAGAACTTTGACTGTCATTAAAATAGAGGTTTCCGAAAACATTTGACCGGCAGTGTATATATAGTACATTTTGGATTGTACCATTTTCGATTCGGATGTTCCATAATTACATCGCGGCGGCGATTGTGGATGAGAGGAGTCGCGAGGGGATGTGTCGTGGTCACTTATGCATACCAGAACAGTGACATAGCGATAAAGCGCAGTACCCTAACGGCCTAGCTGTAACTGCGTTACGCTGCGCAACATTACGACTCGGTGGCCCACTATAGGTCAAATTGCATTTTTATGGTTTAAAATCTAATATACCGAGAAAGCATAGAGATAACTCAACAAATTTTTTTAAAAATAAAGTTCACGTTACGTGGATTGAAGGAAAATATGTAAGAATGCCCACATTGCTTCTTGTAGGGGTTTAAGTAAGGGGTGAAGTTGAGCATGTTTGAAAAATCGATGACCTTTTGCTTTCCTTTTTGCTGAATCTCAAAGGGAAATCATGATATCGATACCAATTTCTTTTTTTTAATTGTAGTAAATGTAATGTAGATCAAGGAAAAAAATATTAGGATACCATCAAACCCTAAATTATTGGGTCAAATTAAGGGGAAAGTGGCTAAAAATCAGAAAATTCGCTGAAAAACATTGCGAAGCGTTTTCGTGGGTGGTAAAAACGATTCCAATAACCATTTCTTCAAAATCCTTAACTGTATGGATGGTTAATCACTATCATTCTCCGTTCTAGGGGTCGAAATGGACAGCGAGAATCTGAAAACGCAAAATATTGCAGAATAGAATTGCAAATGGTTTTCGTGGACAACAAGCAAGCGTTACTCTCGAAAATCGTCATAATCGAAAACGACAATATCGTTTAGAGATTTTATATTAAGGATTATTATTCGAATAAGCAATTATAAATAAAATAAGATCTTCATATAAATTAAACAAATCTAATGAATATTTATATTTGGTTAAATTGAAAATAATAAATTTTAAATGAAAATACTCCTCTTTTAGGAATGGGAACCATTATCGGAAATTTAAACTTATTATTTATGGCACCCATAGCACAAATTAAAACATTACACTATTGTTCTAGTCCCACCAAATTCCCCAACTAATGAAAATCAATAAAATCCAAACAGATATAATTTGCTTACCTTTTTATAACTCTTCTATTTCTAACAGTCCTATTTCTATTGCCAATATTTCAACTTCATTCTCCTCCACTACTATTTCCACAATTATTTGTTGTTCATCATTATTTATAAAACAAAAGGTTGTCCTTCCACATCAAGTTGTTCATACGTAGCACAATAAAAGTCATAAAATGCTTTAATTCTTCTTTGATCGAAAACAGAACGCCCCAACCAAAAATGAGGAACAAAAATAATCTCATTGGTGGGTTCCTTATCTATTACAATACCAAAGTAACCATCAATCTAAACCGTGGGAACTTTTACATTGTTTTCTATTTCACCTACCAACCAATTCGAATTCCCCTTTTTTATTTTCTTTTCCTCCTTCTCACAAATTCCCTAAACAGATAAATTTAAATAATCTCTCCAAAATCAGAATCAATTTTTGTTAATTCTAAAGCAACTACAGGAGTTGTCATATCAAAATCTATACAAACCAAAAGGAAACCTTACTTTCTCAAATTTGCGGAAAACTATTAAGTACCCAAGTCAATTTATATCATTGCTATGAGACCAATAAAACTTTCCATTCAACTCCCAGTCAATACAAGTCCATATAGCATTGAATAAACGAAACTTTTAAATAAGAATCTGAATTTGAAAGAAAAAGGAAATGTCAATGTTGTAAACTTCCTCTCTATAAGTCACCCCCCACAAAAGGAACATAAAATCAGAGTTCACCTCCTACAAGTTTTATTCGTCTCTACCTTAGGTGCAATAGTTCACCGCTAACCCAATATGTATTATGTTCTAGGTCAAGGATCGAAAGCGAAATAGAAACTACATTTCTGACACTCAACATTTTAATTTTTCTCTTTATAAATATATCATCATTCCAAGAAAATAACGAACAACATTATCTAATCACTAAATTTTCTTAATTCCCTGAAACAAATTATTTTAATATTATTCTTCACTCGATTTTTCCTTTAATCCTACAAATGTATTTCAAGTCAGTCCTCTTTAGTTCAACATATAATCGCTAAAACTTCCCTAATTCAATTAAGTAGTCTCATTTAGCTCCACAACTCCTTTCCCTCAAATTAAAGAAACACGCACCTTTATGGATACATACAAGAGGCCGCGGACGAATTTATAACAATTGCTACAATTTACTACCAGAGTCATTTCAGATAAATTATAACAGACGAAATTACTGGCATTCAATACGTCTAACAAACGGAGTCTATACTAAATATATCTTCTGCAAGTTAGAAATTATATATCCAAAAGGAGGGGCTTACACTTGTGTTAAATGTATTGCAGAATTTTTCCAAAACGAAAACAATATATATTTAGGTTATGAAATAGAGGTTGAACCCCGTTAAAAAAATTAATATTTCAAATTAAAATACAAAGTTATGTCTTTAGTTAACGAAATAAACTCAGAAATAAATAACTGTTTTTACGAAATAGCATTTTTATTATTCGAATATATGAACCATGTAAGCAACATATCTAATCTATAATCTTATCACGTTGAATAAATTTCAGCTTTAGCAATTGAAATTGTTATTGAAATCAGCTACAGATTAATGGAGTAAATTAATTCAATGAATATATATATATATATATATATATATAAACTGAAGGTTAACAACCACCGCAGGGTCCCACTGGGAGCAACTGTCATCTAAAAAATGACATCGGCTCCTAGTAGGACCGCAATTTTTATTATTATCACAAACACTGCTTTCTTATATTACTTAAATACAACAATATCACTCAGAATCTCCGAATCACGATAAGGCTGTTGGAGCGATGGGAAAAAAGTCATTTCGTAAATTTGATTTTGAGGCCGCAACAATACACGGTTTTAAGTGTCGTTTGGCAGGGAAGTTTTTCTCGATGTGAAGAATTGAGCTTAGTGTCTGTTTTTCTAAAAAAACTAATTTTTTGGGCTAAAATAGAAAAGTTTCAGCTAACCTAGCCTAAAGCTTAACCCTAACCGAAACTTTTCTATTTTAGCCCAACAAATTAGATTTTTCGAAATACAGACACTAAGCCCAATTCCTCACATCGAGAAAAACTTCTCTGCCAAACGACACGTAAAATCGTGTATTTTTGCGGCCTCAAAATCAAATTTACGAAATGACTTTTTGCCCGTCGCTCCAACAGCCTTAAATAAATAATATTTCAATTTCACCAATTTCAACTACAAAAAATTTGTTGTGTACATTGTGCATGGGATTGGGTTGCTAATTAAATCAGCTAAAACTTAAACTTGCATAATCGAAAATTATGGCATGCACCTAGTTTTTATAATATTCACTTACTCTTGCCTTTTTATAGAATTCCAACCAATAAAGCTTGATTGATCGATATTCAGTTTTGAGGAATAACGAGTGATGTGAATAAGCTAATACAGATCCACTCATTATCAACAGTACGATATTTAAGGGTAACAGTTGACCTCTGATATTTATTCCACACTGGGCACGAATATCGACAATCTCCTGGATGAATTGTTCGTAAAACTCGAATGGGTTTGTGGGTTTATTTCTTCCTTGAAAGATTATAATTATCATTGGCCTTTTATCTTTTATAATAAAAACTCTGAACTTATGTGCCCAAAATTGATATGCACCCTTGTCTGCTTTGCCGCCGTCCGTACTAAAATCAATTTCAATGGTTTCAGGTAACATATTAGCAGGAATACTTTCCAATTTGTTGATAAGTGTACGCTCAAATCCAATATGCAAATATTCTCCACCTGCAATCTCTTGAACTTGCCTACTTGCAACCACAGTTGGAGTATTCAACAAAGTTATCGTGTCTTTTGGTAGATGTGTCAAATTGAAAGGATACTCGCGCAACGTTTTCAATAACATATTCCCTTGCTTGTCTTTACTATCAGCTGCTAAAAATACATTTTTCAATGCTCTCTTCATTAGAGATACAGGATCTTCGGGAACCTCAGCATTCAGATTCTCGTCCTCATGAATTTCATCATTTTCTTCGTCTGTATCCTCCACAAAAATATTATCATCCATTTCCATATCAGCGTCTCCATCACTTGAACTCTCAATCTCTCCATCATGGCTAAGAACTTCTTCTCCAGATCTCGTTGAAACATCTTCAGAATCAGATAAAGTTGGAATTTCATTGACATAATGCTGAGGCCTCTCGTCAGAACTGGAGTCAAAATTTACTTCATTCTCCGACCATAATCCGAACATAAGATATAACATGAACTGCTACTTCGTAGAATAAGAAATATAGTTTCTCTATAAATGAAGTTGGAAGGGAGCAGGTATACACTAATACATAATCAGTCACGGGTCAATCATCTAAGTGAAACAATTTTATATCGCGTTTCATAATTCAACGGTATATGGCTCGTTGTCACATAAATTGTCTTAGAATTGAAATAAATTAAATTTTGAAAGTGAAAATTGTAATTGATTATGGCATTAGAAAATCAAAGAGGACTATTTTAGAGATACAAAGACGATAGTGGGCTCAAATAATAAGCGAGCTTAACTATATTAATAGCACTTTTGAGGTTCGGTAGACACAAAAGATATTTAATGCAAGAATAATACTGCCAACTATTTGTTAAAATTTTTTAATGAATATTTGAAAACAATAAATCTAACCTTCAAGGTTTAAAATTTATGATGTACGGTAGGGACATAAAAACTTAAACTTTGTGACAATGACCCATATCTAGAAAGTACCCATTATTAAAAAATAAATAATATAAAAGCATGTAAGCAGTGTTGCGGAATGAACGTGTTATTTAAATAAATAACACGAGAATTCTAGATCAATCTGAAATATCTATACCTTACATCTATATACCTATCTACCCTATACCTATATACCCATCCACACATTACTATTTTCCAACCGTGCAATTCACGCCTACCCCGAAAGGGAAGTGGCTCAATGGTATGATAAAAAAAATAATTGATGTTTCCTCTGTGAGGATTTTAAATTGTTCTGAAGAAGAACAAAAATTGGTACGAATAGCTCTGCTAGGATCCCACATAGCTGTTTATCTCGAAATTTTGGTACAAAACTAGCTGACTTAACGAACTGGGTTGTTCATCCCGAAATTTTTGGATGAATAGACACTAAGGTGGTTCGAAAATAAAAATTCTGGAATTCGAAATCGTAATTATGCGACAAATTAGCGTATTGGGATCCTAAAAAAGTATAATTAATTTGGAATCGATATCGGTATGCAACTTGGTTACCCGCGTTCGAAAAAAATGTTGAGACAATTTCTTGTTTGCAGAGTTTTTAATTTTCTGGTGCACTTTTTACTTATTTTAATTAATCATTTTCTGAAAGATAATTGTTACTCAAATTACCCTTGGTTTAGGAAAAAAATATAAATACCTGTGTAAATCGAAGAATTTTGTTCCGGATATTAAAAACTGTCCTGTGACAAATTTTCAATGTTGATATCTGTCTTGGCGATTTTTTTCAAATCGCACTTTTATTATAGGCAAAGTTTTCAAGAACCCGAAAAAAATGTATCCTATTTACACAGGTGTTAGGAATTTATTCCGCCAACAGAGGTTATTAAAATAGGAATTATCTTTTATAAAATGATTTATTGATATCCGCAACAAATTGTGAAGACTTTTTTCACTCTTCAAGAATGTAAAAATTAAAACTCCTGAAAATTTTAAAAATCTACTAACAAGAAATTTTTTAATACCTTTTTTCGAGCGTGGATAACCAAGCTACATATCTGCTGATTCCAAATTAATTAAATTTTTTTTGGATCCCAATATGCTATTTGTTCGCGTAGTGACGATTGCGAATTCCCGAATTTTGTAGTTTTTTTAATCCTGTATTTTGAAATGCTTTAATTCTTCATGCTTTTACTATATGGAATTGTTCAAAGTGTAGACTTTCCATATATTGAATAGTATAAATTTTAATGGAAGAAGTTTTCAAAATCTGTCATTCTTAATATTTTACTTCTGAAAGTTCAGTGCTTAAATTGATGCAATAACTTTTGTCAAACGCCAAATATGGGAGGGACATCGGAGTTCAATTTGATCAGCAAATTCAGATTCAAAGTCACAAAAGCAATTTCGTCGACGCTATAGGATCATTAACACGTAGGAACTGTGATTCGAGTGATCTTTTTGCACTGAAAGTTGGCAAGGAGAAGTAATTATAATTTACGAGCGTCTGAATTCCTGCTCAAGCTTCTTGAGTGCGTGTTGCAGCACCATATCATCTTTCGGTTTTACCAATCATAGTCTACTCTATGACGGAGATAAAAAGTACTTCCATGACTCCCCTAATTGTGGTGCTTGGGATCAAATAGATGAATTTATAGCCCACAAAACCTATTCACCCTTATGCTCGTTTTATTTCTTTTTATTGAAATAATGTATGCTTCCCTAAGCACTACCTTCAACCGGGGTAGGTATGAATCAAGGGTATTACTCTGCAGAATATTTTTTATTTTGAATGCGATTTTACCGTATATCCCCTTAGAATATTTTTTGTATGATGTAGGGTAAGGAGGGGCAGCACCGACCAGTTAACAGTCAATGATTTTTTTAAAGTTAATAAGATGTAGGATTGATCCATTTTTTTCATTTCGAGTCCTACATTATTGTAGATCATATTTCTATAAGTAATAATTACATAAATAAAGCAATGATTTAATAATTTAATTATTTCTAACAAGCTGTATTTCGTCGGCGTTTCCCCCCACACCGGAGGGCAAAGCCGACCGCAGCTTTTTATAAAAATCAAAACATTTGAAGATGAGAAAACATGATGGTTCGCGAAAGCTACCACCAATATCAGGGCAAGCGCAGTAGCGCTGCATTACCGCCATCAGTTCGCGAGTTCGCGCCATTCTCGACTACACCTTTTTTATATTTTTGTGTGGATTACAAAAAAGAGGGTTTATGAAAAACAAAACACAAAATTCAAATATGACATTATGTCTTTTTTTGTAAGATATAGTTTATACGTTTTTTTAAATAAAGCGTTGCAGTACAAAGCAAGATAACCGACATTTTTGGCAAAAATGAGCACATGAGTACATGTTGTACACATGTCTGACGTCTTCTTTTTTTTTACATGCCTAACCTCTTATCTTTTGAAAAACTTGTTTGTGGCCACATTCCTCTTCCTAAAAGTTTTTAAATACTGTGAAATAATAATATACTTATTTTTTTAATGAAAAAACTCTTGAATAAAGCTAGTTGCCACGTTGTTCACATTAAACTACCGTAATCGAATTCCAACATAAAATGTTAAACCTTCATTTTCTACCAAGAGACACTTTTATAAGTTTTTCAACAGTTAGAGTTTTAAAAAATTTAAAAATAGATTTTTTGGCGCTATCTAAAAACGATTTTCAAAACCCATGAATTTAGAACACCAAAATCTTGAATGATTTACTCGGAAATGGTTAACTTTTTCTAGGCAAAACTTATTTTCTCCCAATTTAGCAACTCAATATCTCGAGAGCAAATTTTTATTCTTTGTTTAAACTGAAAATTGCACTTTTTTCGTGATCATCAACCGAGCCTATTTCATTCTGAGGTTCCTGTCACTTCGAGATTGTAAACTTCCACATTTTATTCTTCGGAACTGGAAATTTTTTTAAATTATACTTTTCTCGCCTCAGTTCAGAAACACTTCAGCTCGGGAGTAAACTTTTGTTTTTAACTTTAAATCGTGATTACGATTTTAAAGAATATTATTTTGCTGTTCTAAAAAATTTCGATTTTTTTGCTTATCTAATGCTGTGTACTGCATCCCTTCAAAAATTATTCCAGAAATAGAATAAAAAAATTATTTAACAAAAAAACACCGTTTACTTCACTTATCTCTGTTTGTAATTTATTATACTAATTTATTATACTATTATACTATTTATTATATTGTATAATGTGCATTCTTATATTTGATAAAAATGTATAAATAATTACTAGTTTTTAACAAAATTTTGTAAAAGCTTTATTATTCAAAGTTTTTAAGACTTCTAATTTCAGCTATCCTTCGATTTGAAGTTCAAGTTCAACTTCAAAGTTAGAATATTAATTTCAGGTGCAAGTATTTTTTATCTGGAACAATTTTTTAAAATGACATGTTCCAATAAAGTATTTGTCGTAGCTCCTTTTATTTTTACTTCAAAATTTTCACTGAATAAGACTAGTATAACTATAATCATTAGATTATTTATTTATGCTGGAAAATCGTACTAAAATTTAAATATTTGTTACTTATAATACATCTGAAAGTAATAAATCCTTTAAATTTTCGAGCTTTACATTTAACAATTTGAACAGAAATCACAAATTAAACGATCATTTAAGTTAAACATTTAACTATTAAAATTTAAATTAATTAAATTTAAATATTGTTATTACGCATTTTTTAAACCAGCTATTCATATAAATTATGTAAAACGACAAAATATTTCTCCGTTAACCCTGGCTTTTCAGCGAAAAAGCTTGGCTGAGATTTTGTCGACAAAATCCAAGCGATACATTAGCCTAATTGACCCGCCGTGTCGTTTTTCCAAAAAGTCAATTTTTAATTTTTGATGTATTTTTATAGCAAGAGTTTTTAACAAATTCGTAAATCTTTTTTGGTTGAACAGTTTTTGTCTTCTCATTTTTTTTCGTCTCTTGTGTCACTTTAAAAAAATTTAATTTTCTTATTTTTATGCTTATTTTTCACGATTGAAAAATATACTCGCCCTTTCTGAAAATTATAAATAACAATCTTTTTTTGTGTCTTGCATAGTTTGACCGCAAAATGGAATTTTTAATTTTTAATTATTTTTTTTGTGCGATCAAAATTTGAATTTTCGATTTTTATTGTCACATTTTGTCAATGGGGTTCAATGTCCTCTGTCATAGACTGTCACAATTAGGCTACCCCCCCCCTCCCCTAAAACTGTGACATCCTTTATTGAAGCTCCCAATAGAGATTATTATTAACATTAATACCATTATTTCACTTATGTCCTTTTTCCGAACCTTCCTTTTATTGAAGAAAACTGGCATGCTTTCTCGTTTTTTGTCAGGTAAATATCAGCTATGCCTACATCCACCTGTGTATATGGATTGAAAATGATTGGAAAATTCGCTTTTTCTCTATACTCGTATGCATTCACAAAATTTATATCACTAGATTTATTTATGAAATTGTATTATTTACATATTAGATTCCTTGGAAATTTCATGAATTTGAATCTTAGTAACGATAAAAAGTATAATAAAAATGAAAAATGTTATTGGTAAATTTAGCAGCGAAAGATTCAAGTGCTATGTACCCTGCTTATAAGTGATATAATTATAATAATACTCCCTATATAATCTTGATATATGATAATCAATACAATGTACACTTGTAATTGCGCATGTACTTCGTGTAGCTTGTATGACTAGTAGAAGATACTGAAAGCGCTAATCGATACGCTACCACATAACATTTATGTCGATCCTGCCAGGATAGTGGCAAACGACTCGGCTTCTACGGTTGCTCATTGAAGTCAAAAGTGCACTATCTTCGAGACGAACCTGTGAATTCTACATAACACAAGAAAGGAACTGAAGGATTCTACAGAATTCAAAAAGGAACTGAAGGACAGGAAGAATTTTCACGGAAATTCAAGAAGACTCCGGATCGACCTACGGGCGACCCGAAAACCGAATAAGTGAGATATTAATCTTTGAGGGTGAAGCCCTATACTATGAAAGATTAATATTCAAGAAACTCAAAAGCAGAAACATATTGGAAAAAGAAGAATTTAAAACAAGAATTTAAAACGAAAAGTAAGAAACTAGGATTAAAATTAGACGGTGAACTGAAGTAGCCGCTATACGACGTAAAATCCAGTTTCCAAATTCGCAATATTGGGAACGTCATATAGAGTATAGACGGTAAAGTCATAGAGCAACCTAGGCAGTGGTGTAAAACTCAGAAGCAGAAGCAACAACGGGAAAGCAATGATCAACGCGGCAGCCAACTCCCAGAAAATATCGATTTACTCAGGAAAAAGGGGTCTACGGTGTTCATCTTGAAAGGAAGAGCCAACGCCAAGCAAGTAATGATCGGCAACGAGTCAACGACTAAGCGAAGAATAAGTGCGAAAAAGAAGATTTTGTGAGTAAAGAAGATTAGTTATAAGAAGTGTTATTAGATTTTTTGTACGGGTCAATTGACTTGGCTAAATTTATAATATTTTTGGATGTTAGAAATTTTGTAACTCAAACTATTGATCCTCAGGCTTGCGACGGTACACATGCTAATGGTGCTTCCTGGCCTCTGTGTTCCTCAATAAACAAAAATTACTTTGAGTTTTTTTGTACGTGGGATATATTCCTGTGAGACAATCTCATTGTTTGAACGGGAAAAATCTTGTCACGCAATAATTCATCGGCAAGAAGAAAAATCAGACAAAGGAAAAATCAGCAAAAGCTAGACAAAGAAAATTCAGAAAAAACTAAAGTTATATCGCGAATTTACACCCGTTTATAAACAAGTTAATTATAGGTACACACCACACAAAAACAAAAAATTAGGTAAAAGAAAATTGAAAGACGATTTTGCAAACTGGAATTTTTAAATTATCGAGAAATTGAACATTACGCAATTGAAACAGGCTCATCCGTGGACTCTGACTCGACAGACATAATTGACAAAATCAATAAACCCTTCTATACAACAGAAAATATGTCCCCGCATCCTCTCCGAATAGAACGCAATCCCCCTCAATAATGACCACAGAGGAATTATTAAGATTATTAATAACAAAAGTAGACGAAATGGAGTCTACTATAAATCAGGTGATAACCAACGTAAATACTCTAGCTGGTGAAAATGACAGACGAATGTTAGAAATACAGAAGATAGGAAAATCAAAAATCGCACCAAACACTTTCGTAAGACTAGAAAGCTGATAAACCATGTTACTGCAATCATCCACCCTCAGTACATTGAGACATTAACACCAGCAATATTGGATGATATTATAGACTTCCAACGGCAGAAACTTGATGTTCTTACTGCTGGGCTGCATCGGTACAATAAGAGTAGTTTAAGAAGGCAACAAAATCGAACCTTTCAGGCGCATGGAAGAAGGTTCTATCGTGAACTAAGTGTGAAGCAAAATAAGCAGCAAGACACCAATGTGCCTTAATTGGAAGACACGACTAACTATTGGTTTAAGTGTTGGGGGGAAAATAAAGAAAAGCAATTCAAACGCTGCGTGTTTCCAACTAGAGAAGACATGAGCTAGCAATATCCCTGAAATGAAGCTGACTGACATCACAGCTTCAGATGTTTTAGCGGTTTTAAAAAGAGCAAGTAACTGGAAAGCTCCAGGTCCAAACATGTTTCACAGCTTCTAATACAAGTACCTGACTAGTGTGCATCTTGCATTGGCAAGGTGTTTTCAGAAGATCATCGAACACCCAGATCTGATGCTAGACTTTATACTCCAGGATACTATGTACATTTTACCCAAAAAACCAGACGCTCAAAATCCATCTGAATTTCGATCGATAGACTGTCTTCCGACAATATATAAATGTCTTACAGCTATTGTAGCAGATAAGGTATATTCTTACTTCGACGAGAATGGCAACCTTACTGAAGATCAAAAAGGATGTTGTAAAATCTCGCGAGGTAGTAAAGATCTACTCATCATAGACGCTGCTGCCATGACGCAAGCTCGTACACCAAAGAAATTTGCACATGGCATACATTGACTACAAGTCAGCGTTTTCTTCCGTACCACATGACTATTTCCTTGAAATCTTAAAAATATACGAAATTTTCCCAAGCATCATTGACTTCCTAAGTCATGCGACGAGGCTTTGGCGTACAAGAATAAAGTATTGTGATCATAGGCAATCAAGGATAACTAGATCAATACGCATTACGACACAACTGCTATACATGGATGACTTGGAACTATACGCTAGTCTGGACCAGTAACTGCAGCAAGTAATCGATTTCACAGAACAGTTTTGAATGATATCCACATGAAGGGTGGACCAGATAAATGCAGAACATTGCAGTTAACCAGAGAAGAAATTGGGACCGCAGAGCTAGAGAACGATTTCGAGAATGGCATCGAGGCAATGGCTGAAGGGGAGTCATATAAATATCTGGGTATTCTCGAATCTAATGGTATTCAGCATACTATAGTTAAGAAAAGCCTAACGACTGCCTTCTCTAAAAGACTTAGATTGGTTCTGAAGAGAAATTATAAACGCCAGGAAACAAAGAGCCAACCACGGCGAACACCCCAAAAAATTAGATCAACATGAAGTGGATACTGAGACATCTAATATTCGGCTGAGAAAGGGCGTCTTCTATTCAGAAACGGAAGGATTCGTTATTGCGACACAGGACAGGGCTGTTAGCACCAGAAGTTATTGAAAACACGTGCTACATCAAGACATGGTTGACCAGTGCCGATTATGTTGAAATGCCAGCGAATCCATCCAGCAAGTTATTGATGGTTGTCGCGTAATGGCTCGAAGAGAATATACGCACAGGGATAATGGTGTGGTGGGCATTACACATCAAAAGGTTGTTCTAAACATAGGACACAATACCCATTTTAGAAAACAAAGATTACATCTTATATTGGGATGTTACTATCCAGACTGATCCTTACATCCGAACACAGGCTATGTGCACGCAAGATGCACTGAACATCTTGAACATTTAGGAGTCAGTAGGGTACTGGCAGCAGCCGAGAAGGCAGTTTTTATTAAAAATCTGTCGCATTGTAAGAAACTTCCTGGAACATGAGAAAACAAGCGACTTGAAACCTATAGAGTGATACATAGTAGATCTAAAAAATCATCCAGAGGCGACTGTTCTCACCTCCTACTGTGTAATCATAACAGCGGTAAAAGAAGAACTGATAACTACACTGTGCTTCTAATTTTGTACCGTTAGGTATATACTATAATATGATTGGTTGAAAATTCAACTATTTTCCTAAAAAGTTATCTTTTTTGGTCGAAAATTCAACTGTTTTGTTGAAAATTCGTCTTTTTGGATAGAAAATTTGTCCCATTTTTCGGGAGAAAATTAATCTTTTTTGATTGAAAACTCATCTTTTATAGTTTAAAGTTAACTTTTTTTATTTGAAGAGTCTACTATTATATTTTTATTTCCAAATTCATCTCTTTTGGTTAAAAGGTCTATTATTTGGTTGACAATTGTCTCATTTTGTTGAAAATTCAACTATTTTGTTAAAAAGTCACGTTTCTTTGGTTAAGAGTTAATTATTTTCATTTTCAAAGTTTACTCCCATTTTCTTTCACATTCATTTTTTTGGATAGAAATTTATTTATTTTGTTGAAAATTATACTATTTCGTTAAAAAGTCATATTTTTTTGTTTGAAATTTAATTGTTTTTATTTAAATGTTTAATATTATATTTTCGGTTCAAAATTGATGTCTTCTGATTAAAAATTACACTAGTTTGTCGAAATTTCAACTATTTTGATAAAAAGTCATATTTTTGTGGTTGAAAGTTATTTATTTGCATTTAAATGTTTAATATTATATTTTTGGTTCAAAATTCATTTCTTTTTGTTGAAACTTTAATGGTTTGATTATAAATTATCCTATTTTGCTAAAGATTTGATAGATTTTATAGTATTTTCGTTAAAATTGAGTCTTTTTATTTGAAAAGTTTAATATTATATTTTTTGTTCTAAATTTTGTGATTTGATCAAAAATATAATTATATTGTTGAAAATTCAACTGTTTTGTCGAAAATTCGTCTTTTTGTATAGAAAATCCGTCCTTTTACATCAATTATTCATCTTTCGTTAGAAGAGTAATCTTTTTTTTATTAAAAAATAATTTTTTTTGGTAAGTTAATTATTTTTATCAGAAAAGTGAAATATTATACTTTTGGTTCAGAATTCATCTCTTTTGGTTCAAAATTCTACTATTTGGTTAAACATTGAATTATTTTGTTGAAAATTATACTATTTTGTTGAGTATTCAACTATTTTGTTGAATGTCCAACTATGTTGACAAAAAGTCATATTTTTTGGTCGAAAAGTGATCTTTTTTGGTTAAAAACTCCTCTCTCTCTATCTCTTTTTGGTTCAACGTTAATTATTTTTGTTTGAGAAGTCTAAGATAAGTTAATTTTTGGTTCCGAATTCATCTCTTTTGTTTGAAAATTAACAATTTGGTAGAAGCGGTTGCTAAACTAAAAGTCAGAGACCTAATATCATTGATGAGTTATCGGACCGAAAAAGGAAAACATCTTTTTCTCATCATATTTTGCATCGTTCAACACCACGAAAGGTCCCAAAAAGATCTCCTGATATTTAATAAATAAGAATAAATTTTTGTTATTTCAGTAAAATTGATTTTCAATTTCGGTATATCTGGTTTAAATCTTTAGTCGAGGGCAAATGTCGAATTTAAACAAAAATAATCAAGTACCGTATCTATTTTCAAAATAAGTTTTTAATTGTACATGTAAATATATTTGAATATAAATAGAGTTTTCAAATAGAATTTTGTTGCAGCTACCTAGTTTCAGTTTTTTAAGGTCTGACACATTTTTCCTGCATAGGTATAGGTATTTGTCTAAGTTTAATTAATGAAGAATAAAAAATAAATTGCCAGAAACATGTTGAAAAAATGGGGTTGTAAAACACAAAAGAGCCGTAAAACATCAAATTAATTTTGTTATCACAACATTTCGAGTAAATATTGATTCACATAGAATTTCGGAGCCAAGTGCTGGATTTGAACGCATTGCCGACTTTTAACATATGTACTCATAAGCATCATAACATCATAAATGTAAACTTAACCTCGAAATAAATTCAAAACTTTAGCATCCTAACGCTCTCCTGCCTTTAACCAGTTTTTAAAGTAGAATGCAAAATTTGACTTTATTAAGTTTCACGATATACCAAAAGTTGACTCTTCTTCTAACCCAACTTTTGTGTTTACGAATTAGCTTTTTAAACTGTCACATTTTATTAATTTTATATGAAAATGGACCGTATAAGGTAATAGACACGATTTCCGGGCACATTTTGTCCGATTTGACCCTCCTGTGCACCGATAATTGTGGATTTTATGGACGATTTTATATCGTTTGTTTAATTTATATCACAATATCAACATGGAAACTGTCACATTTCATTAATTTTATATGAAAATGGAGCGTATAAGGTAATAGACACGATTTCCGGGCACATTTGGTCCGTTTGACTCATGTCCGCACGAATAAATTTGGATTTCATTGACCATTTTATTTTGTAAGGTTAATATATATCATAATATCAACATTGAAACTGTCACATTTCCTTAATTTTATATGAAAATGGACCATATAAGGGAATAGACACGATTTCCGGGCACATTTGGGCCGATTTAACCCTTGTCCACACGGATAATTTTGGGTCTCGTTGTTGATTCTATTTCGTTTGGTTAATATATTTCATAATATCAACCTTTAAAATGTCACGTTTCATTAATTTTATATGAAAATGCACCATATAAGGGAAAAGACATGGTTTCCGGGCACATTTGGTCCTATTTGACCCTCGTCTGCAGCGATAATTTTGGATTTATTTGACGATTTTATATTGCTTGTTTAATATATATCATAATATCAACATTGCAACTGTCACATTTCTTTACTTTTATATGGAAATGGACCGTATAAGGTGATAGACACGATTTCCGGGCACATTTGGTCCGATTTGACCCTCGTCCGCACGAATGATTTTGGATTTTATTGACGATTTTATATTGCTAGTTTAACATATATCATAATATCAACATTGAAACTGTCACATTTCATTAATTTTACATGGAAATGGACCGTATAAGGTAATAGACACGATTTCCGGGCACATTTGGTCGGATTTGACCCTCTTCCGCACGGATAATTTCAAGCTTTGTTGTTGATTTTATTTCGTTTGGTTAATATATTTCATAATATCAACATTTAAACTGTCACATTTTATTAATTTTATATGAAAATGGACCGTATAAGGTAATAGACACGATTTCCGGGTACATTTGGTCCGATTTGACCCTTGTCCACAAGGATAATTTCAGCTTTCGTTGTTGATTTTATTTCGTTTGGTTATTAGATTTCAGAATATCAACTTTAAAACCGTCACGTTTTATTAATTTTATATGGAACTGGACCGTATAAGGTAATAGACACGATTTCCGGGCACATTTGGGCCGATTTGACCCTCTTCCGCACGGATAATTTCAAGCTTTGTTGTTGATTTTATTTCGTTTGGGTAATATATTTCATAATATCAACATTTAAACTGTCACATTTCATTAATTGTATATGATAATGGACCATATAAGGGAATAGACACGATTTAGGGGCACCATTAGGCCGATTTTACACTCGTCCGCACGAATGATTTTGAATTTTGTTGTTGATTTTATTTCGTTTGGTAAATATATCATAATATCAACGTTTAAACTGTCACATTTCATCAATTTTATATGAAAATGAACCGTATAAGGTAATAGACACGATTTCCAGGCACATTCAAGCCGATTTTACACTCGTCCGCACAAATGATTTCAAATTTTGTTGTTGATTTTATTTCGTTGGTTAATATATCATAATATCAACGTTTAAACCGTCACATTTCATCAATTTTATATGAAAATGGACCGTATAAGGTAATAGAAACGATTTCCGGGCACATTTGGTCCGATTTGACCCTCGTTCGCACGAATAATTTTGGGTTCCGTTGTTAATTTCATTTAGTTTGGTTAATATATATGATAATATTAACGTTTAAACTGTCACATTTCATCAATTTTATATGAAAATGGTCCGTATAGGGTAATAGACACGACTTCCGGGCACATTTGGTCCGATTTGACCCTCCTCCAAACGGATAATTTTGGGTCTCGTTGTTGATTTTATTTCGTTTGGTTAATATATATCATAATATCAACGTTTAAACTGTCACATTTCATCAATTTTATATGAAAATGGACCGTATAAGGTAATAGACACGATGTTATATTGTTACCAAAAAAAGAAGATAAATTTTCAACAAAAAATAGAATGGTTGAATTTTGAGTCCGAGAAATAAGTTTTTAACCAATTAAAATGAAAAAAACTGTTTGACGAAAAATTGAATAGTTGAATTTTTAGTTGAAAAAATCAATTTTCAACAAAAAAGAAACTAATTTTTAACCAAGAGAATGAAATTTCAACCAAATAGAATAATTTTCAACTAAATACATGAATTTGCAAACAAATATTTTAATTTTTAATGCAATTTTTAACAAAAAATTTTAATTTTCTACTTAAAAAGATAATTTTCAACAAAATATATGAATTTTGAATAAAAAAAGAACAATTTTCAACAAAAAATATAATAGTTTAATTTTTAGATAGAGAAAACCATTTTTCAACAAATAAAATATATTTACAGTGAAAAAATTGAATTTTCAACCAAACAAATGCATTTTCTACCAAAATGATGAATGTCTATGTAAAAGAAAATTTCGACAAAAAATAAAGTTACATTTTTAGTTAAAAGATTGATTTTCAATTAAAACACTAATTTTCAACACAAGAAAAATTAATTTTCAATTTCAAAAATAATTTTCTATCAAAAAAGGATACTCTTCAACAAAACACATTAATTTTTAAGAAATAATTCTATTTTTTATCGAATTTTTAACCTGGTAGTTGAATTTTCAAAGAAAAAGGTGAATTAATCACCAAGTTTCAACCATATACAGAAGTTTTCAAACAAATATTTAGTTGAATTTTTAACTGAAGAAGATAAATGTTTAAACAAACATGACATAGTTAAATTTTTATTTAAAAAATTAATTTTCTACCAAAAAAGAATAATTTCTATTAAAGTACATCAATTTTCAAACAAACAGTTTAATTATCAACTGAAGAAGATAAATGTTCAACCAAACATGGAATAGTTAAACGTTCAGATGAAATTTTTTTTTAATGTTAACAAAATAGTAGAATTTTGAAAAGAAAAGATTTTTCAACTACAATGATGAATTATGAACAAAAAAAAATAATTAATTTTTAAGAAATTAGTTCCCCCCAGTAAATTTTTTTGTAATGAAAGGATAATTAGTACGCACGTAGCCCGCACAATTTGTTATCTATTCAAAATTTATATTTGTGAAAGAAGGTATTCCTTTCTTTGAATTTGAAAGCAATTATTTATTTATAAAAAGTAACATTAAATTATTTATTTATTTTTCACCTTGAAGGACCCTAAAGCCTATTTTTTTAATTTGAACGCAATATAAATAAATAATTGTTAAACTCTTATCAATTGTGGAATTCAAAGATTTTTGAAATTGTATCGTTTTACGCAATTTTAAATTAGAAACATTAAAAATTGAAAGATACAATTTTTTTAAACTGAGCAATTTTTAAATTATAAGTAAAATTAATTTTATTTTAGGTCCTCGCAAATTTATAATTGTTCAATTGTTATTCGTAAACCAAAATTTTTTAAAAATATATTTCAAATATTTCTTAAAATTATTATTTTTAAAAGTGAAAAATCATTTAAAAGTTCTTCAGGAATTATTATCTTGAAACCTCACAAAATCCTAAAACAGCTTTAAAACTTTATTTCAAATTGTTGAAAACTCTACATTTTACGATTTTTGGAATGTTTTCAAATTTTTCTAATATTTAAAGACTGGAAAATTAAAAAAATCCCTTAAAATATTCCAAATTATTTTTTGATAATTTGGATGTCTTTTGAAATCTTTTTTAATATTCTGTTGAAATTAATTATTCAAAATTAAAAGTCATTTTAAATCCCAGGAATCTTAAGACAATTTTTTACTATCGTAAAACCTTTTTAACGTAATTTACAGAAATGTAATATGTAAATCACCTCGCATAAAAAATAATTTTAAATTTTCCGAGAAAACTTTAGAATTTATGATTTATTAAAACCTTTTGAGTTTCTTAAGAAGCTTCAAATTTTTGTTTCGAAATCTTCAGAAATCTAACTTTTTTTTTATTGCGAAATCTTTTTCACTTATAAATTCATTTTGGATCTTTTCAACTTTTTGTTTGTGAAATCTCCGGCAAGTTTCCAATGATCTTTGCACAGAAGGAAAAAGATCCGTAAGAGATTCAACAAGCGGGTATTTTTTGAAGATGATCAATCTGATGATTTCCTCTGGTAGAATGATGTGGTTCCAAGATTTCTCTCCACGGGGTTGGAGGGTCCTCAGCATAATCGTAGAGGGTTGAGGGTTCATCAATTTTATTCTATTGACCTGGAGTCTTTCTGGGATCAAATTGAGACAGGGATTTTTGCGTCGATATTCAACAAGTAATGGTTAGTGGGATTTTGAACAATATACGTTAACTTTCAAGTACAAAAATTTTGGATAAAAATGTCAATTTCGAACCAAAAATGCATTTGTCATATTGTTAGTTGAAAAAAATTAATTTTTATCTAGAAAACAAAAGAATTTCCAGCAAAATAGTTACATTTTTAACCAAAGAGATGAATCCACAACCAAAAAATAGATTCTTAAAATCATTTCTGGTCATTGAGAGTTTTTATTCATAAAAATTTCATGAAAGTGTAGGTTCTACATCAGTTCTAAGAAAAATTATGACACTGGATGACTTGGATATTTCTTATGGTTGAATCTTCAAACAAAACATAATAATTTTCAACCTAACACTTGCATTATTAATGAAAAGAATAAATTTTCTGCCAGATAGTTGAATTTTCTACTAGAAAAGATCAATTTTCAAATAAAATGATCAATTTTGAATCAGAAGTGAAATAGTAGAAAAAATTAATTTTCAAACTAAACAAAAAAATCTAATTTCCAATCAATTAGTTAAATTTCCACACAAATATTTGAATTTTCTATACAAAATAATAAATCTTGAATCAGAAAGATTATTGTTTACCAATGTTGTTCAACAAAGAAATTAAATTTTCTGTGAACTTTCTTAGTTAAAGGTTGATAATTTCAGTTGAAAAACTAACTGTCTTGCAAAAAATTCGTTTTCCTTATTAAAAGCAATTTTTTTTTCAATAAAAATTTAACTATTCAATTTTTTTATTAAAATTTGACTATTTTGTTAGAAATTTGATTATTTTCTTGAAAATTTAACTATTGTGACAAAAATTTAGTTTCTCTATTGAAAATTCAACTATTTTGTAAAAAATTTACTTCTATAATTGACATGTAACCATTTTGTCAAAAATAAATTTGTTTGAAAAGTCAACTGATTTGTTAAGAACTTGCTTCTTTGTAATTGATTTTTTTTTTTTTTTTCGAAAAATTATCTTCGTAGCTCTTGAATGAAGGAAAATAGGGCAATTTTTCACAAAACAGGGGAATAGTATTAAAATAAATTCTTTTAAATAGCACTAATGTTGATACCATATAAAACTTAACCTTAGAATCCTCATTTTAAAAAATAATGATTTTCAACCAATCAGTGTTATTAACAGCCATATAGTTGAACTTTCAACCAAAAGAGACGGGTTTTCCGTACAAAAGATGAGTTTTCGACAAAAAACTTACATGATAAAATAGCTCAATTTTAAACAAAATAATTCGAATTTTAACCGTATAGTTGAACCTTCAACCACATCGCCTAATTTCGTAATCACACAGATGCATTTTCAATCAAATGATTGAATTGAGTGAGATAAAATTTAAACTTAACTGATGAATCTTGAAAAAATGAATTTTTATCCAAAGAGTTTAACCCAAAAGATGATTTTTTTCCTCAGAATATTAATTCTCTGAAACGTTAATAGTTGAATTTCAAACCAAGGAGGCGAATCCTTAAAAAATATAAATTTTTAACAAACTAGTTCACATTTCAACCAAGCAGTTGAAATTTCAACTGAAAAAGATTACTTTTGAACTAAAAAGTTAAATCTTTATCCAAAAAGAGGAATTTTCCGGCAAAAAGATTGAAGTTCTATCGAAAACACAAATTTTTAACGAAATACATTGATTTTCAACAAAATTGTTGAATTTCAAGCCCAAAAGGACAAATTATCTACACAAGGATTAAATTTTCAATTTGATGCTGACTTTTCAACAAAAAAACTAATTTTTTACAGAAAAGTTAATATGTACGATGCAGATCTCATTGCATGAAGTATGCGGTGAGGACGTAGCGCAAAATCCTAGCAAAACAGGAAAGAGGTTTTCATTCGCGAAAAAGGGGCAATAATGGAAAAATGAATTCTTGATATAAAATTAATGGGAATACCATATTCAGTGCAATGAAATACGTACGATGCATACTTCATTGCATTAACTATGCAATGAGGACGTAGCCCGGAATTCTAGCAAAACATGGGAAAGAGGTTGTTTTTTTTTCACCAAAAAAAGGGAAATAATGGAAAAATAAATGCTTGGAATAAAATTAATGAGAATACCATATTCAATGCAATGAAATACGTACGATGCATACTTCATTGCATTAAATATGCAATGAGGACGTAGCCCGAAATCCCAGCAAAACATAAGGAAAAGGTTTTTTTTCACCCGAAAAAAAAGATAATAATGAAGAAATAAATTCTTTGAAAAAAAAATTAATTGTTATACCATATTCAATGTTATTGAACATGTACGATGCAGACCTCATTGCATTAACTATGCAATGAGGACGTGGCCCAAAATCCTAGCAAAACATAAAAAAGAAGTTTTTTTTCACGAAAAAGGGGTCATAATAGAGAAATAAATGCTTTCAAATAAAATTAATGGTAACACAATATTCAATGCAATGAAATACTTTAAGTTCCTTCGATTTCAAGTCAAAATATATATTTAATTTTCAACAAAGAAGATTAATTTTCTAACCAAAAATATTAATTTTGAACAACAAAAATTCATTTTTAATCAAAGAGTTGCATTAATAACCCAATAATTAAACTTCCAATCAAAGAAGACGCAGTAACCAAATAGTTAAATTTTCAACCTCAAAAGATGCATTTTCAAAGAAATAGTTTAATTTTAAAATAACAACGGATAAATAGTCAACCAAAAATCGTTACCTTTTCAAACAAATAGTTCAGTTTTCAAGCCGAAAAGTTGAATTTTTCGACAAAAAAGTTTATTTTGAACAAGGAAAAGCCCTAAAAGTTGAATTTTCTACTAAAAGACGAATTTTCATCTACACAGATGAATTTTCAACCACATGGTTTAATCTTTAACCAAACTAGAATATTTAAAGCTTCAGTTGAAAAAAAAGATTTTTTTTTAAAATAATTTTTAACAAAATAGTTCAATCCTTAACGAGATATATGAATTTGTGACGAATAAGATTATTTTTTGTAAGTGGTTGAACTTTCAACTAGTTGAAAATCAATTCTATGTGAAAATTTAACTATTCCATGTCTTTTTCATTGAAAATCCTATTATTTGGTTATAAATTCTTTTTTTTTTTGTTTGTAAAAATTAATTATTTCAGGTAAAAATTTGACCATTCCATTTTTTATTGAAAATTCCATTACTTGGTTAAAAATCAGATGAAAAAAACTTTAATCAAAATGAAACTGAATCTTCAACAAAAAAAGTTGAATTTAAAACCAAAGAGGTGAATCTTCAAAAGAAAAGGTATTTTTAACAAAATAGTTCAACTTTAACCAAGTAGTTGAATTTTGAATGAAAAAAGATGATTTCTTAACGAAAAAGTTAGTTTTCTACCTAAATAGTGGATATTCATGAGAAATGTTTAATTTTTAACTAAATAGATTTTGCACCAAAAATATAAGAATTTTTTTAAAAGGGTTATTTACAACCAAAGGATTTAATTTCTCTACCAAATTGTGGAATCGTCAAACAATTCAGATTAATTCAGACCCAAAAAGTTACATTTTCCATCCAAAAATGACGAATTTTCGACCACAAAGATTAATTTTCGACCATAAAAGACGAATTTCTAATAAAATTCATGAATTTTCATCTAGAAAATAGCAATTTTCAAATAAAAATGTCAATTGTTAACGAAAAAATAGCATAGTTACATTATTAGTTTAAAAATTAATTATCAACAAAAAAAGCGAGTTTTCAACAAAATATTCACATTTCCAACATATTATTATTATATCATTAAGCCGTTTCCCTTTCGGGGTAGGCGTGAATTGCTCGGTGGTAAAGTAGCGATGTGTGGATTAAAACCCTTTTTGTACGGGGTCTAGTTTTGCCGAAACACAAGAATCCCGAATGTTGGAAAATAGCAAAATTCTTCATTTTCGCCAAAAAATATTTCAAGATCGGTAATATTATATTATTTCATATCCTGTTTATTGCACAGATTAAAATGAGCTCTTCTAAATTTGTAACTATCCATGCTTCCGTAATGTGGACATTCTGAATTTATCTAGTTTTGTTAACTTTACTTGAGGCATAATTTTTATATTTCCCAATAACTATTTGACAAAATTATTATTTTATAGAATTTCTATTTGAATTTTTTTTATCACACTGAAGAATAACCATTTGACATAATTACAATAATTTATATAAAAATCTGTATGAATATCTTGAAAAGAAATAGATTTGCTGTTCACGAACAAAAGCTGTATCTAACGAATTACATTAAACGAATTTTAATTAGAATTACGTAAAAGTCTGGTATATAAAATATTTGTCAAAGTAAGATTTTAATCTGTATACTCTTCGAATGTTGAATACTGCGGTCTTATCAAGGTAAAGCAATATAAGTCATGTGCCTGAAAAATGACGTTGATTGTGAAATAAAAAAAAATTATTAACTACTTTTACATATTTTATAACATTGAAATAATTTTGTTTTCTAAAGAATCCAAAATAATACAAATGTTTAATACATTTACCCACATTGTCTTTATTTGTATAATTTTCATTGCTTGATTCATCCATCACCATCATCTAACCTGAACTTCTTTTTAGTGGGAAATGTAATATTACACCATAAACAATTTCAACAGTGGTCTTCAATTGTTCTAGTGAAATTCAATCAAAATCTTGAAATACGATTGAAATATTGATAGGAATTTAATCAGTAAAAAAATCACTTAACCTGCAGATAATCACTCATTCTCTTTTGAATGATTCTTTTTAATTTGATGAATCATTTCTCCCTTAATTATTGGTTTTTTTTCTTAGAGCTTGAATTCCTTTAATTTTATTCAATTCTCTTCATTTTTTCATTTTTTTTATTTAATACACGCATAGCTAAATTTTTTAGTTCAAGTAGTATCCCTCTCCCTCTCCTTCTTTCCAAGTCCTTAAAGAAATACGGAAATTCCCGAAATTTCTGATTACCAACATAAATATTTGAATAATACTTTTCGAATCGACGCGCTCAGTCAGCTTACAAAGATAAAAGTTTTTTTATTTAAAAAATCGTTTCTTTAAATTTATCGCAATAAATTACGAGAAAAAATTGAGTAAGTTTGAATGAGAACGTGTTTCTTTATTGAATTGAAGAAATTATTAGTTTAATACTAATTTATTCATGATAACAAATTACTTTTATTCCAATGAAATACTGAACAGTTTTTTCGAAATCGTTATATAAACTCATTATTTTAAACCGAAAAATTTATTTCTTTCGAAAAAATTTTGCTTTATAAGTGAACACTTAAAGAACCAAACCTTACCTTCATGTAAAATTGGACGATCGACTTTTTCCTTTACTTGCATAATTTTTATTTTCGCTCTCCATAGGAAGGCTGTAACCCAAATATTTTTTTTGTAAACTAATGTTTCTAGATTGTTATTTCTAACAACAGATATAAGTACACATTGTACAGCCTCATCCAGTTTTGGAAATGAAACGCTGAAAAGATTCGTATTTTAAACTAGCCTTATCTTGAGCAAAAATACATTTTTCAGCAAAATTAAAAAAAATTTAATTTAAAATTGTTGTCTCTGTTCTGTCTAATTCTTTTATTTTTTGTTGTAGTTGCTGGATTATTTTTTTCAATGTTCTGTTTTTTTTATTTATTTATAAATTCTGGTCTGTATTTTCAACATACGCCAATATCATTTTTCACATTCCTTTGTAATAAAATGCTAATAAATATTACTTTTATAATAGATTTTAAATTAATTATTATTATACATTATTATTGTATAATTATTCTTTTTTATAAATTCAAAAGAAATGTTCAAAATATTAAACCATTTCTCTGAAAAATGTATAAAAGATAATATTTGATTCTACTTAGCAATAAACTCGCATCCGAATGAAGAGAAAAAAATTGTTTTGAATTCGTTTGATATTCCCTATTCTCTTTTTACATTTCATAATTTAAAAACATTCCTATTTTGGGTGGCCGTTGGACAGAGAAACCGAGAAACCCGGGATGTGACCGAGAATTTTTTGAGACTGGGAAACACAGGGAAAATGACAGTGAATTCATTCTTGGGTCGAAAATTTTAGAAATTTTTAGAAAAAAATCTATCTATCTAAAATATTCAAGTTTAAAACTAATTCTATTCAGACAAAAATTTAAAAAATTTTAATCAAGATGAAGAACCATTTTTGATATATAGAAATATTTCACTGTTTATATTCAAAAATAAATAATTTGCAACTAAATTGTTTGAAATAGAGAGCCTCGAATCGTTAATTTGTAAGTAAAACTGATGAATTTTGATGTATAAATAACAATGAAAAAACTATTAATTTTTTATAAAATCGAGTAAGTTTAAGAGATATTTAGAAGTATTGAAAATATTTCAACTTGATTAAAAACTTGAGAAGATTTTTAAAAATTTCAAGCAAAATGTGAATTTCTAAAGATTACAAAATAAACTTTTGATACCAATCAAGGATTTTGAAATGTTTGAAGATAATAAAAACAATTACTTGTAATTCCTGAGAAAATTTCAAATGATGTTTTATTTTGAAAAAAAATATTTTTTAAGGAAAATTTAAAATGACTAGAAAAAAGAAAAAAATTTGACGAATAAATAAAAATGAAACAATTATTAATTTGGGATAATTCGAGGAAATTTAGGAGATATTCAAGTTTTGAGATGGTTGAAAAATAATTTAAAACTTGAAAGGATTTTTGAAAAATGTAGATTTTTAAAGATTTACAAAAAATGTAGAAGGTTATTAGGCGTTTTGAAAGGCTTATGATGAATGAAAAATGATTAAGATTTCTAAGAAAATTTAAAATGATTTTTCATTCCGAATAATTAATTCCAAGATAATATTTTAAAAGATTTCAAAGGATTTCCAAATTTGCCAAAAACGAATCTGCAAGATTTGAAGGCAATTTTTTTAACTTCAAAGGATTTTCGGATAATTTTTGGAAAATTGTGAATAGATTTCATAAATGATCAGAAGTTTTGTAAAAATTTCAAAAATAATTTAAAATATGAACGTTTTCCAAAAAAAATCAAGCAAAATGTAGAGTTTTTAAAATCTTGAAGCTTTTTGGGGGGTTTTGAAAGGTTTAACCCTCAAACGGTACACTTTAATCCAGCATACGCAAACGGCACACTAGTGCGAATCGTCTTTTTTTTTTGCAATTTTTCCGCTGAGAATTCGCACCAGTGTGCCGTTTAAGGGTTAAAGATGATACAGAAATTTTCTTAAGATACCTGTGAAAATTTAAAATTATTTTTTATCATGCAAAAGTAGTTTTAAGAGAATATTTAAAAAGATTTCTAAACAAATACAGTGTTGGATGTATAAATATCAATAAAACAATTATTATTTTTTTACGACTTGAAATAAAATGAATTTATCTTCTAATATAAAAAATCGTTAGTTAAAAAAAGTTATAATCGTTACATTTTTATTGTTTCTAACATCAAATTTCTGTCTGAGAGGCTCTCATTTTATGACCAGTCTGACTGTTATAAGAACACCAGACTCACTATCAGGGATAAGCAAGTTATCCTTTCTGGATGGTCAACACGATCATCTTGTTTTCACTCATTTCGACCATCCACGGAGGAGTAAATCACCCATCGCGGAGGGCTGACCTGATTAATTACCGTTCGCGTGTTTATTTGAAATGATTGAATGTTTAAGTCGCATGTTCACAACAAATAATGAATGTAAAGTGCACAAAAATATTAGGAAAACTTGTACATTCATATTTAGGATAAAGAATATATTCCTGTCTTTAAAATTAAAATTGATCATTTATTTTCAAGGAGAAAATCTAATAATAATTAAATTTTTCAATTTATAAGTCTTCCTTGTGAGCAAAGAATTATTTTTAATAACTTTACTCTTATTATTTGCTGTACACAATTGCTTTTATAATAAATAATAAATAATAAATAATAAATAATAAATAATAAATAATGAATGATAAATAATAAATAATGAATGCATAAATAGTCCATCCCCTTTTTCAGCTCTCCTAATTGAATAATAAATAATAAATAATAAGTAATAAATAATAAATAATTAATGCATAAATAGTCCATCCCCTTTCCAGCTCTCCTAATTGTTCCGAATGACTAGACGCAGCAAAAATATTGATATCAATAGCAATTTTTTTTATTTTGAATAATTTTTGATTAATTTTTGATTAATTAAATTAAATTAAATTAATTATTTTTCAGTTGAAAAAATTAATAATTATTAAATTTGTTATAGATCGGATTGGTCGAAAGGCACGGATATTCGGGAGAGGAACATCGTGTTACAACTAAGGATGGTTATATTTTGCGAATACACAGGATTTCAGGTAGTCCTTCGATTCCAAAATTGAAACAAAAACCGGTTGTGTATATGCAACACGGAATTCTCGCCTCTTCTGACACTTTTGTTCTAATGGGACCACAAAATGATCTGGGTGAGACATTTTTATCAGTACATTTTATTATTATTATAAAAAAATCTTTAGAAATTAACAAAAAAAAAAATACTTCCAAGAAAAAAATATTATAACAATATTATTATTGTTGAAGGGACAATTAAAATATCCCGAAATAGAAAATTCCCGCATTTTTTAGAATTTGGGATGGTTTGAAAATAAACATTTCTTGAGATTCCTGATAAAATTTGAAATTATATTTTAGTTTGGAAAATTAATTTTAAGAGAATTTTTAGAAAGATTTCAAAACATTTTAAAATATTTCGAAATTTGAAAAAAAACCCTGAAAGATTTTACAGCAATTTTTTTAATTTGGAGAATTAAAAAAATTCGATTAACTTTAAATGACATTTGAAAGGTTTTGATTGTTTGTAAAGATTAAAAAATGTGAATAACATAAAATGTGAAAAAATAAATGGAAAATTCCATAAAAGAATTAATAAATTCTGAGATAAAAGTAGTAGTGAAATAAAATCACGTGATATAAAAAGATCAGTTTAAATCAGCTATTAAGAGCACATTATAAATAATTGAAGGGCATTAACAAGGCAATCGAGCAACGATCTAATAATGTCAAGTTGATCAAGAAAATTGTCATAAAAAGGGAAAATTAGTAAAAGAACGGAAAATTATTATAGAAATGCAAACTCATCATAGAAAATGGAAAAATACTATAAAAAGGGAAAATTACTATAAAAATAAAAAATTACCATAAAATCGGAAAATTATTATGAAAATAAAAAATGTCTATGAAAGCAGAATATTACTATTAAATGAAAAATGACTATAAAAATGAAAAATTACTATAAAAATGGAAAATGACTATAAAAATGGAAAATTACTACAAAAATACAAAATGATTATAAAAAAGGAAAATTATTATAAAAATGCAAAATAACTATAAAAATGGAAAATTAGTATAAAACTGAAAAATGACTGTAAAAATGGAAAATAAGTATAAAAATGGAAAATGATTATAAAAAAAAATATTATAAAAATGCAAAATGCCTATAAAACTGGAAAAACAGTATACAAGTGAAAAATTACTATAAAAATATAAAATGACAATAAAAACGAAATATTACTATAAAAACGCAAAATGACTATAAAAATGAAAAACTTCTATAAAGATGGAAAATTACTGTTAAAATGGAAAATTATTATTAAAATGAAAATGACTTTAAAAATGGAAAATTGCTGTAAAAATGGGAAATTACTATAAAAAAGAAAAATCACCATATAAACGAAAAATTACTACATTTAAAAACGAAAAGTTATTATATTAATATAAAATGACTATAAAAAACAAAAATTACTATAAAAATGGAAAATTACTATAATATTACTATAAAAACGCAAAATGTCTGTAAAAATAAAAAATTTCTAAAAAGATCGAAAATTACTATGAAAATGGAAAATGACTATAAAAATGAAAAATGACTATAAAAACGAAATATTACTATAAAAACGCAAAATGACTATAAAAAGGTTGAAACTCCGCGCGACACTCCCTTCATCTCTGCATTTGAAGTTATCTTGATGAACTTGAAAAAGTAGTGAATAATTTCGGGGACATATTTTCAAAAATAGTGAAAAACTTCGTTTTTCCGACTATGTTCCTGAAATCTAAAGAATGAACAAAAATGAAAATGCGAAAGCTTATTATAATCTTTCATTACGATTGCTAAACTTTGAAATTATTATATAATTCTCGATGCATTGATTTTTCATTTTGTTGAATTGTTAAAAATATGACGTAAGACAGACTGCAAGAAAAGCTAGTTTTAATAAAAAGAGCCTATCAAATAAAGCACAGATGGCAAAGATCTGATTGCTTCATATTAATTTGATGTCATTAATATTTCCTCGGTATCAAGGCAATAAAAAAATTAGAGTAAATCTCAAGTGACGAGGAAGTGAAAATCTCTGGGAGAAATGGCGTAATTGTTTGATATTTACAGAGCTTCTGTGACAAATTTACAATGATTGCGTTATTGCAGCCTGGAAGAAAAATCCACGTATGATGATAACGACTAATTGAGTAATGAAATAAAGCTTGAAAAAAAAATCCAAATTATATTTCTAATTTAGAAAATCAAAAAAATTTTGTACTAGGTATTCAAATTTGTTAAGTCGTAAGACTTTCCCACCAATATCATGTATTTCCAAAGCAAAAAAGACGGATTTCCAATGCAAAAGTACAAATTTTCAACAAAGTTAAAATTTCGAGAAAAAAAATTACTTTTTAACACAATCGTCGAATATTTGAAAGGATGAACGTTCAACAAAGAATAAAATAGTTGATATTTCCTCAAAAAAGATTCTAATTTGAAATAATAGGCAGTTGAGTTAATTAAAAAAGACAAATTTTCAACAAAGTACTTGAATCCTCAATTAGAAATCGAAATGGATATGAGAAAGTTTTTGTGAAATTTGTTTGTGTATTTTAGTCTGAAAAATATTTTGGAAAGTTTTCCAGAAATCGATTTTTTTTATTGTAATTCGAAAAGGAACCTAAAAAATTTTCGTGACATGGATTTTCCTATTTTAATTCGAAACGAAACTTGGAAAATTTTCCTTAAATCAATTTTTTATTTTAGTCAGAAATGGAACTGAGAAAGTTTTCGTGAAATGAATTTTTATATTTTAATTCGAAAAACAACTTAGAAAATGTTTATCAAATTGATTTTTTTATTGTAATTCGGAATGGAAATGAGAAAGTTTTCGTGAAATTTGTTTGTGTATTTTAATCGGAAAAATAACTTGGAAAGTTTTCCTCAAATCAATTTTTTATTTTAGTCAGAAATGGAACTGAGAAAGTTTTCGTCAAATTTATTTTTTTATTTTAATTGGAAACGGAACTTATAAAATTTTCTTGAAATCGATTTTTTTATTTTAGTTAGAAATGGAACTGAGAAAGTGTTCGTGAAATGGATTTTTATATTTTGATTCAAAAAAAAAACTTAGAAGATGTTCATGAAATTGATTTTTTTAATTGTAATTCAAAATGGAAATGAGAAAGTTTTTGTGAAATTTGTTTGTGTATTTTAATTGGAAAAATAACTTGGAAAGTTTTCATGAAATTGATTTTTTTTATTGTAGTTCGAAATGGAACTGAGAAAGTTTTCGCGAAATTTATTTTTTCATTTTAATTCGAAACGAAAACGAAAATGTTCTAAGTTTCATTTCGAAAAAAAAAACAAAAATCCATTTCACGTAAATTTTTTAAGTTCCATTTCCAATTAAGATACAAAAATTTCACGGAAATTTTTTTATTTCCACTTTGAATTCAAATAAAAAAATTAATTTCCCAAAAATTTTGTAGATCCATGTCACATTAAAATAAGAAAATAAATTTCTCGAAAATTTTTCAAGTTCCATTTCGAATTAAAATACAAAAATCAATTTGACGTAAATTTTCTAGTTTTCTAAGCCATAAATGCATACTTTTAGGCTTTACCTATGATTCGCATAATATGACGGTAGAATTACCCGATGAAAAGATATCAAATATAAAAAATTCCTTGCAAGAATTACTCGTAACATTCCTTTTGAGGGAGAGTTGAAATTAGCAGATTTTCATTTCCCGTAGAGAAGTTCGATTCTTTCAAAGAGATCGATCCTGTTATCGCTCTTAAATCGGATCCACAAGTCGATCTAAAAGGACGGTGAAATTTAAATCAATTATTATTTCTGAAAGGGTTGTTGTACAATAATATTCTACATTACATTTTGTAACGCTTCGTGAAATAATTGATCAAAATAATGTCATACATTGGCTCTGTTGAAGAACGAAGCATCCACCTGACAGCTGTCGCAGAAATGTATGTCATACACATATTGACATTTGGCACATTCGCTCTGCCAAGCTTTACAAATCCTCGTTCAAGTTCAATTGTAAGCATTTGGAACACCTTTTTGGGACTCTCCTCATACTTCACTACTACATTTTGAATAATAAACGTAAAAATAAGTTATGATTACTACAGCTGCTAGCAGCCATATTCATTCAACCATCAACTGCGGTTATCATACCGATGTTTACTGCCGTCGCTGGCTCTGTAATTATTTACTATTTACATGTATGATGCGATTTCTTTCATTCGTTGTGAAAATTAAAATATTTAAAGATAGTTTTTGAAATTGGAAAACAATAGATGAACCAGCTCATACTTCAAAATGATGATAAATATTTGTTTATGAATTAAATGTATGTTTTCTCTTCATGGTATCTAAGTGGGCGACAAAGGTTTTTATTAAAAAAATACCGAAATAGGCGAGCTTCTTAGCCCCATTTCACGTTAATTATTGTATGCACTATAACCTCGACATTTTTTGGTTCCAGTTGGATTTCAGTTTTTCTTCGTTTTTTAGCTAACAAACAATTCAACTATTCCAATTTTAGTTTTTTTTTCAAAAAAGATCATTCTCCTTCACTCCGCAGGGAATCGAACCACAGGTCTTCCGAATGCCGGTTGGATGCTCTTACCACTAACTAATAGAGAGATGGAAAGAGATCGAATTTAACTATTCCATTTTATAAACTCTTGGTGCCCCACACCAATTGGGCTGAAAGCCAGAGTTTATTAGGTTTATGTAAAAATTCTTTGTAAGCAATGTTCTCGTGAATCATAATACATATGTGTCCAAAACTTGGCACAAGCATTCCTGATGGCCTGAGGGAGGTTTACCTGTACAATTTTTTATACCTTCTCATCAGCTTTTATATTAGAATTTATTGAAGAAAAGTACCAAGGGGTAAATTACCCTCTGAGGATCGAAAAGGATAATAAAAGGTCATTACAAATTTTTGCAAGAACTAATCGGTAGAATACTTGATTATTCTTATAATTAAATCTATGAAAAAATAAAAAATTTTAAAAGAGGATCTTAATGGGAAGGTTTGTTTGTTAACCTTCAACTCTCTCCATTCTTTAGAATCTGCGCACATTTGCGCAACCCATCTTTCATCGGCACAACGTCGTTTGAGTTGATGGGTGTCTTATTTGCATTTCAGTTGAATTCTTTGAATTAACTTGAGTTTCTAAAATTCTTTGTGTTCTTGAGAAAAATTTCAATGGTCAATAATTATTTTGAGCCTGTGCAAATTATTTTGAAGTTTGCAAACTTTCTTCAATTTTTCTGATTTTTTTTCAACCCCTGCATTATTCTGAATTCTTCTGAACTCCTGTCAAAATCCTCTGAACTTTTCGAAGTTCTTTGAATTCTCCTAATACCCTGCATTCCGTAAATTCTAGGAATATTTCGAATTAGTCTAAATTTTACTGAATTCGCTGAATACCGCTAATTTTTATAACTTCCGCGGAATTACCAGAATTTTACGAACACCAAGAAGTTTAAAAAAACTCCTTGGATCCGCGTAATTATTTTGATTCGTGAAATATTTTTAATACGCGGAATTCCTCACATTCGAGGAATTCCTTCAGTTCTTTGTAATCCTTCAAATAGTCGAATTTTTGAAATTCATGAAATTCCTGGTGTTCGTGGGTGTCGTTAAATTCGAGGAATTTAGGTGATTCGAAGAATTGGAGTATTCAAAGAATTCAGAAAATTCAGAGGAATTTAGTGAAAATGTACCTTTTTTGAATGAAAATTCAACTATTTGGTTGAACATTGATATTTTGCATTTAAAAATTAAACCATTTGTTTAAAAATTTATTTACTTTGTGAATTGTAAAAGATAAAACAAATAATTTTTAACAGTCGAGTTTAACTTTTAACCAAGTATTTAAATTTTTAATTAAAGAAAGCTGAATTCGCAACAAACAATGTAATAAAATTTTCTGTTATAATTCAGCAATATTTCTTCTTTGAAATACTACTTCTACTCTAAAAATTTAGAAGAGGGAACTTTCAAATTGTGACGAGTTCTGACTCAGAAGAGGGATTTTTTTTTAAATTCCTTTCTTCTGAATCCGAATTATAATTCTTTTAAAAAATTCCCTGATCCAAGTAAAATTTTTTTTGCCGAAACTCCCTGTTCTAAAATAAAAACGATGATTATTTTCTGAAATTCCCTGTTCTAAGTCAGGATAAATTGGGAGTAAGCGAATAAAACGTGATGGATACATTTTTTGAAAAAAAATTGAGAAAATGATTGTTTTTATATGTTTGAAATATCATCAATTCGATTATCAAACTTAAGCGAAAAAAATCTCAGAGAAAAAAATTGCAAAAGCTTTTTCTTATAATGGAAAATAATAAAAATTCAATAATAAGTTATGATTTATTTAGAGTAAACTGAGATCATCTGAAAAATCTGCGACTGTAAATAAAGTAGAAATAACTTTTCTAAATTGACTACAATTATTAAAATAACGAAAACTTGAATTTTTCTGCGATCAGAAGTAAATTCCCGGTTTTTAAATTAAATTCCCAGTCATTTCGCCACCCTATAAATGCAATTATTCCCTTCCTCAATTATATTATCGTGATCTTAGAATCCGAGAATCATTCGATTTAATTGAAGAAGAAATAAATGAAAAATATGAACTAACTGAATTTTTCTCGATCAGGTATTCGGCTGCTGATTCCTCGGCGCTGCCACCGATTTCACCGATCATAATGATTCCTTTGCAGGCAGGATCACTCAGGAATACTTCTAGACAGTCGATAAAGTCTGTGCCGTTGAAGGGATCACCACCGATTCCTACGCACAAAGTTTGTCCAAGGCCAGTCTGTAAAAATTCAAAAATTCATTAATGCCAAACAAACAGGGGCCGTTTTAATAAAAAATAAATAAAAAAATGGTGGTTTTAATAAAAAAAAAAATTCCCGGCCATTTCCCGGTATGCAAAAATTTTTCACGGTCTATGAAATTACAAAATTCGAACTCTAAAGATAAACATTTTCATTTAAAGTAATAAAAACTGAGCTGCAAATTGAAGCACCCAAAGTGGAATTCTTGAATTTTAAACTTTTATCAATTGTAGAGTTCAAAGATGCAGATTCACTTCCAAAAATATTAATCCACGTTATCATTTTCAATGCTCTAGATTAAAGAATCAATCATTGAATTAAAAATTTTTCAAAATTATATAATTTTAAGCAATTTTAAGCTAGAAATATTAAAAATTGAACACAGTTACATTCTTTTGTGAGTTGAAAACTTCTTAAATTAGAAGTTGAATTATTTTTATTTTGAATAGTTTAAAAATCCTTAAAATGCATCCAAATTTTATTTGGAAATCTTGAAAAATCTACATGTTGTTTTACATTTTTTCACATTTTTAATTATGATTGAAATTTTTTCAGAACTTCTAAACATCTTTTAAAATGGCTCGAATTTGTTCCCTAATTTTTTTTTAAATCCTGCCAAATAAAAAAATTTTCCTGAAAATCTTCCACGTTCATTTTTGACAATTTTGTAAATGTTTCTAAATGTTTCATTTATTATTTTATTAAATTTATTATTATTATTATTTACTTATTCTCTTGAAATTAATTTTTCAAAATAAAAAATCATTTTCAATTTTCCTAGGAATCTTAATGAAATGTTTTTTATTCTTTTAAATCCTTTCACAATTCTTAAAAAGCTTCTAATTTTTGTTATATATATATATATATTTGTTATATTTTGTTTTAAATTAGGCCGTGGACTATTTGCACCGAAATTCAAGATTTCAAACGATTCCAGAAAGATTTCAATGATTTCAAAAGATTTCACGAAGATTTTCAAATATTTCAGAAGATTGATAAGATTTTACAAAGATTTGAAAAGATTTAAATGATTTCACAAAGATTTGAAAACATTTCAATTATTTCAGAAGATTTCCAAGATTTCACAAAAATTTTTAAATATTTCGAAGATTTAAAATATTTTACAAAAATTTCAATGATGTCACAAATGTTTCAAAAGATTTCACAATGATTATCAGAAATTTTAGAAGATTTGAAACATTTCACAAAGATTTCAATGATTCTAAAAATATTTCAAAGATGTCAATGATTTCTCAACGATTTCAATCAAACGATTCCACAAAGATTTCAAAAAAAAAATACTTCACAAAAATTTGCAAATTCTATTTCAGAAGATTTCTAAGATTTAGAAAATATTTCAAAAGATTCTACAAATATTGCAAAGATTTCAAACCATTCTACAAAGCTGTTACAAAGATTTCAATGATTTCAGACAGATTTCAACGATTTCAGAAGATTTCAGAAATATTTCAAACGATTGCACAAATATTTCAAAGATTTTACCAAGATTTCAATGATTTCACAAAGATTTCAGAAAATATTGAAGATTTCCGAAAGATTTTCAAATATTTCAGTAATATTTCAAACGATTCAAAAAATATTTCAAAGATGAAAAAATATGTCCACATTGCAAATTGCAGATCTCGGACGCATTTGAAACATTCAAAATAGTGTCATGCAATTTATAAAATATTACATGATGGAGATTGAGGATTTTAAGAAATTCCTTAAAATCCGTAGAAATCCCATAAAAAAATCTTTAAAAATACACCACAAAATTCATCAAAATTCTTTGAAATCCCTAGTGATACCATAAAATTCGAGTAAAATCCTTGAAAAAAAAAATTTAATCCGTGAAATCCTCTGAAATCCCGTAAAAATTCCTTGAAATCTTTTAAAATACCCTAAAAGCTCTGAAATCCCATGAAATCATTGAGATCCATTGAAATCTAATAAAAATCCTTGACTTCTGTTAAAATCCTCTATAAAATCCCAGGTAAAATTTCCAAATTTTGTAAATCCCTTGTAATCATTCCTTATAATCTTAAGGAATCTTTTTTTTATAATCCTATAAATCCCTCAAATATGGTAAAATTCCTGGAAATTTTTAAAATCATCTGAAATCATTAGAAATGTTAAAATCTCTTGAAATTTTCTATAATCCTACAAAATTCTTTGAAATCTCATGAAATTCCTCGAAAACTTTCAAAATACACTATAATATTTAGAATCCTTTGACATTTTTTAAATTCCCTAAATCTTGTGAAATCCCTGGAAATATTTTGAAATTCCCTATATCTCGAAATCTTTGATATCTTTTAAAACTCCTTAAAAAATGATTAAATCTTTGAAATATTCCAAACTCCCATAAAATATTACGAAATCTGATTTAAAAATCCTTTAAAATCGCTTGAAATCGTTGATATTTTTTGAAATTCCTTGAAATCTTTAAAATCGACTGAAATCTATTGAACATTATTGAATTAATTAATTATCCTGGTCAACACCATAACATCTATACTTTAAATTATTGAATTCTGTTAAAATACTATCAAATCCCTGGAAAACTCTTCAATTTTTTCAAATCCCATGAAATCTATAGGAATTTATCATAAGCTTATGGAATCTTTTAATTTCTTTTGAAATCCTATGCATCCTTCAAGTATGGTAAAATTCCATGAAATCTTCGAAATCTTGATATCTTCTGAAATGATAAGAAAATGTTAAAATCTCATCAAATTTTCTATAATCCTACGAAATTCTTTGAAATCTCATGAAATTCCTCGGAATCTTTCAAAATACACTAAATTATGTAATATCCCTTTAAGGCCATGTGACGAGTGGGCCACGTGACTGGCTTCCTACCTTACCGACACTTGTTTTATTTGTTAACTTATTTTCATACGAATAGCCACATCGAGTTGAAAATTTGGGATAATAAATAAGAAGCACTAAGAAACGCGGCTCCCAGTGGGACCCTGCGGTGATTGTTAACCTTTAGTTTTTAATTTTATATATATATATATATATATCAATATTCAGATGTTGGATGATGTTTCAGTCATGATATTTTAACATTTGTGGTGCCTGTGCTTCGACCAATGCGAACTTGTAATGTGTAATGAAAGTCTTCTCAATCTTGTAACTTCTTTCGAATTTTCATATTAGTAACTAGGAATTCCGCATGGTTTATATGTATTTCAACCGTGCTTCTATTTTACACTTTTAGCAGTTCTTAGATAAAACAAAAAAAAAAAGAATCTATGAATCAGAAATTGTAAAAAAAAAGGTGTTTTTTATGTTACGATTTTCTTTAGAGGAATAATCGCAATTTCAAAAAATATTTAAAGCCTTGATTATTATTAAAGCTATTATGGCTTATTATAGGTGAGACATTTTAAATTTATAGTATCCAGTATATTCAATAATTTAAAATCTAAAGCCATTTAAATGTGCAAGAATTGTGAATTGAAACTGCTGAATAATCTTGAATTGAAATATATCCAATTATTTAGTTACATCTTGAAATCCTTTTGGAGTTGCAGGATTTGAACTGAATGTCTTTTAATACTTGAATCATAATATCAGAAATATCAAAATCGTATAAATTCAGATCAATTTGAAAGTAGGACTATTGAAAACAGAGGCTGCGGTGCCCTGAGGGGCACAAGGGGCAACCCCTCCCCCCCAGAAATCGACCAGGGTGGAGCGATGTATTGACCCCCATCCCCCTCTGAAATCGAAAGATTGAATTCACCAGATCGTTTAAATTTGGTCAATAACCTATATGAAATCGTTGTAAAATAATTTAAGTATTTGTGAAATCTTTTTAATCTATCCGAAACCTTTGAAATCTTTGTGAAATCTTTGAGAAATCATTGTAATTTTTCTGAAATATTTGGAAATATTTACGAAATATTTGAAATATTTTTGAAATAGTTGGTAATATTTGTGGAATTATTCAAATCTATCTGAAATTTTTACGAAATATTTTAAATCTATCCGAAATCTTTGCGAAATATTTGAAATCTTTGTGAAATCTTTCCGATATCTTTGGAAATCTTTCCAAAATATCGGAACAATTTTTGAAATATTTGGTAATATTTGTGAAATTATTAATATCTTCGGAAAATCATTGAAATCTGCAAAATATTTTCAATTTATCCGAAATCTTTAACAATTTCATGAAATCTTTGGGAAATCATTTAAATCTTTGTGCAGTTTTTGAAATCTACCTGACATATTTGCGAAATATTTGTAGTCTTTGTGACATCTTTGAGATCTTTTAGAAATCATAAAATCTTAGTAAAATCTTTCTCAAATCTTTGGAAATCTTTGCAAAATATTTAAAATAATTTTGAAATATCTGATAGTATTTGTGAAATTACTGAAATCTTCGTGAAACATTTGGGAAATCATTGAAATCTTCGTGAAATATTTGGGAAATCATTTAAATCTTCGTGCAATCTTTGAAATCTATCTGAAATCTTTGCGAAATATTTGTATCTTTGAAATCTTTGGAAAATCATTAAAATATTTGTAAAATCTTTGTAAAACATTAAAAATTTTACCATCACAAAATCAGGTATGCTTTCTTTTTACTTGTTGGTTTAATTTTTAAAATTATTTTTGTAAATGTTTTACCTTCGATGTAAATAATAATTTTTTTTAGCAATACATGTTTTGACTGATGAGGGCCGACATAGCAGCCGAAACATATCGACAAATTTGAAATTTTACTTGGATGCAATTTTATTGATTTTGACCTGTCAATGGAGACTATTTCGACATATTTCTACAAGGTCGTGACTTCAATACCAACAATGAATTTCACCAATGCAGCCCGTGTCGGGGTTTCTTCTTCGCTATCTCTTGGTTTTATGGAGATTATTTTGCAACACTATTAAGAGAATGGTCTAATTTAAACTATAAGAAGGCCCCCTTTATCAACCAAATGATCTTTCTACTCCGCTGCAGACGTCCTGGTTTGATTCTGCTGCACATCATTCACATAAACTATTGAAAAAGGTAGACGTGAATTTATATTGAAGAAGAGATAGAAAATGATTCACGTAGATAGACAAAGGATAGGATGGGATAGAAAAGATGGGATTCAAGAAGATAGACGTTGATAGATGTGGAATAAGATGAGATAGAGAAGAGGATATTAAGAAAGATATACGGGAATGTAGATTAACAGAGAGATAGTAAAAGATTGACGTTGATAGATGTGGAATACGTCGAGATGGAGAAGAGGATTAGGTGAGATATAGAAGAAGGTACTGAGAAAGATAGACATAAATTGAAGATTGACAAAAGATAGAAAAAGATTGACGTCGATAGACAAAGGATGGAATGAGATAAAGAAGAGATTAAAAAATATAGATGGGAATGTATATTTTCTGAGAGATAGAAAAAGATTGGCGTAGATAGCCACAGGATAGGATGAGATAGAGAAGAAGGTATTAAAAAAGATAGATGAGGATAGAATTAGAAGGGTATTAAAAAAGTTAGACGTGACTTTCATATTGACCAAGAGATAAAAATAGATTGACTTGGATAGAAAAAGGATAGGATGAGATGAAGAAAAGATTTAAGAAGATAGAGAGGAACATAGATTGAAAGTGAGATAGTAAAATATTGAAGTGGATAGGATGAGATAGAGGAGAGGATATTTAAAAAGATAGAGTTGAATTCATATTGAAAAGAATGTAGAAAAAAAATAAGTTGATATATGTATGATACAATGAGATAGGGAAAAGGATATTGAAAAAGATAGAAGTGAATTTATATTGTCAAAGAGATAGAAAATGATTGACGTGGATAGACATAGGATAGGGTGAGATGGAAAAGAAGGGATTTAAGAAGATAGACGTTGATAGATGTGGAATACGATGAGATAGAGAAGAGGATATTAAAAAAGATAGATGGGAATGTAGATTGACAGAGTGATAGTAAAAGATTGACGTTGATAGATGTGGAATATGTCGAGTTGGAGAAGAGGATAAGATAAGGTACAGAAGAAGGTATTGACAAATAAATTGAAAAATATTGACGAGGGTAGACAAAAGATAGGATCAGATAAAGAAGAGATTAAAAAAGATAGAGGGGAATATATATCGTCTGGGATATAGAAAATGATTGGCGTTGATAGATCAAGGATAGGATGAGATAGAAAAGATGGTATTGAAAAAGATAGTCGTGAATTTAGATTGACAAGGAGATAGAAAAGTAATGACGTGGATAGATAAAGGATAAGACGATACAGAGAAGAGGGGATTAAAAAAGATAGACGGAAATATAGATTGAAAGTGATACAGTAAAATATTGACGTGGATAGATAAAGGATAGGATGAGATAGAGAAGAGGGTATTGAAAAAGATAGACTTGAATTTAGATTAAAGAAAAGGTGAAAAAAAGGAAGTTGATAGATGTATGATACGATGAGATAGGGCAGAGGATATTAAAAAGAGAGACGTGCATTTATATTAACGAAGAGATAGAAAATGATTGACGTGGATAGACAAAAGATAGGATAAGATAGAAAAGAAAGGATTCAAGAAGATAGACGTTGATAGATGTAGAATACGATGGGACAGAGAAGAGGATAAGATGAGATACAGAAGAGGGTATTTAATAAGATAGACTTGAATTTAGATTGAAGAAAAGGTAAAAAAAATAGAAGTTGATAGATGTATGATACGATGAGATAGGGCAGAGGATATTGAAAAGAGAGACGTAAAATTATATGGATGGAGAGATAGAAAATGATTGACGTGGATAGACAAAGGATAGGGTGAGATAGAAAAGAAGGGATTTAAGAAGATAGACGTTGATAGATGTGGAATACGATGAGATAGAGAAGAGGATATTAAAAAAGATAGATGGGAATGTAGATTGACAGAGTGATAGTAAAAGATTGACGTTGATAGATGTGGAATATGTCGAGTTGGAGAAGAGGATAAGATAAGGTACAGAAGAAGGTATTGACAAATAAATTGAAAAATATTGACGAGGGTAGACAAAAGATAGGATCAGATAAAGAAGAGATTAAAAAAGATAGAGGGTCATGAGATTTGAAGACGGCCGAGTGGCGGCGCTGGCTGTACTTTTAGGCCGACAATTATTCAAATGCATGGGGAAATACAAATTTAATTTATTTTAATTATGAAAATACGTTTTTTGCATTTATTTACCTCGAAAAAATATTTTGTAGCATATTAAATATCTAATAAATATATCCAATAAACTGTGAAAATAGTAAATTTCAATTGAATTTTATTTTTATTGACATTAATTGAAATTAGCGCTTAATTGAACTAAATTATGAAAATTTATATTTTTTTTTGGTAGGAAATAATTTATTTTCTTTCGCTATGAATATTTAAAAATAATTTTCAATTGTATCTTAAAATTAATGTTTTAAAATGAAAAATCATTTCAATTTTCTCAGGAATCTTTGCAGAAAAACTTTTTTATTTTCTTGAAACCTTTCGAAACACTTAAAAAGTTCCTTTTTTTCGGAACTCTTAAAAAGTTCCTTTTTTTCGGAACTCTTAAAAAGTTCCTTTTTTTCGAAACTCTTAAAAAGTTCCTTTTTTTCGATAGTTAAAAAATCTGCATTTTGTTTTCGATTTCTGGAAATTATTTCAAGTTAAAATGTTTTTCTAAATGCTGCTAAGAATTAAAAGACTTTTGTATTCTCTTGTAATTATTTTGGAAATTGTTCAAAATTTATAAATATAGTTTAAAATGTGTTAGATTTTTCCTAAAATTTTTTCAAAATTCTGAAAAATATCAACAATTGCCTTAAAATCTTTCGGATTCAATTTTGGAAATATTTTGAAATAATTTTCAATTTTATCTCAAAATTAAATTTTCAAAGTAAAAAATCATTTTTTGGATAATTAAAAAAATGTAGTAATATTGCAAAATTCAACATTTTTGCTTTAAAGTCTTCTACATACTTTTTCAAAATCAATTTTTGAAATTTTTTCAAAACTTCTTGATATCTTTTAAGGTGATTCGAATTTTTCATAATTTTTTTTTAACTGAATCATTAAAAAAATTGCTTTAAAATCTACCCGATTCTTTTTCGACAATTTTGTTAATCTTTGAAAGAAAACTTGTATTCTCTTGAAACCTTTCAAAATTGCTAAAAAACATCTTTTTTCGAAATCTTCAAAAATCTACATTTTGTTTTAAATTTCTTGAAATAGTCCCAAGGTTTGAATAATTTAAAAAAAATTTCAAAACTTCTTAATATCTTTTAAGATGAGTAGCATTTTTCCTAACAAAAATTTTCAATTCTGCAAAATGAAAAAATTGCCTTAAAATTTTCAACATACTTTTCTGACAATTTTAGTAATTTTTCGAAATGTTTTGAAATTTTGTTTAATTTTATATAGAAAAGTCTTTCATTCTCGTGAAATCTTTCATTCTTAAAAAGATTCTAAATTTTTCTTGGAAATCTTTAAAAATCTATTTTTTCTTGAAATTTTATGAAATCGACATTTTTAAATCAAATAAAGCAGTATTTAAATTTTACCAGGAATTTTTAAAAAACTTTTTTATTCTCTTGAAATCTTTAAAATTCTCAAGACAAAATGTTCAGCGAAATGTTCGGCAAAATTCTCTCCAGTATTCTCGTTCATCGCAGAAAAAAAACTTGAAATTCAGTCTAAAACCCTTAAAACTTAATTCTAAAGCAAAAAAGAATGTTGAAAGTCCGTTTTTATAATATAAAAAACACAAAATTTCACATATTTGACACTTTCCCCATGCATTTGAATAATTTTCTGCCTAAAAGTACAGCCAGCGCTACCCTCGGCCGTACTCAACATTTCCGTCACTTTCATTTCAGAATGCCACGAGGCTGGGTATTACCACAGTCAGGCCGAGCAGTGCCCAACACTAGCCGTGCGTGTATTAAAAAGTCAGATAATGATGCCAGGAGTGTCCAATTGGTGGCGTGGCATGCATAGTCTGTTTATTGTCGCACAAAGTTTGAAAATACAAATGAATAAATGGAAATACGAATAAGTGAATTGTTTATCGTGAAATTTTTCACTTAAAAGCATTTCAAGAATAAATTGTTGATTAATGAAATAGAAGTGACACTACTTTACCACCGAGCAATTCACGCCTACCCCGAAAGGGAAACGGCTTAATGATATAATAATAATAATAACAAGTATAAAATATTCATAAGACTTCCGAAGTCAAGCATAAACTATGAACAAATTATTTTTAAACACCAAAATTTAGGCGTCTATTTTCAGTCTTTAGGATATTCATATTCCCGGTTCAAATCTGGGCTGAGGGAGGTTTTTTTGTTCTTAAAAAATTATTTGTCTGAAGTAATTATTTTAATCAATGAAAATTTGTATTAATTATAAATGTACTTCATTATTTTCAATGCTCTAAATTGAATAATGAATCAACAAATTTATAAATTTTCAAAATTATATAATTTTACGCAATTTTGAGTTAGAAGCATTAAAAATTGAAAGATTACAATTTTTCAAATTGAACGCTTTTCAAATTAGAAGTTGAACTATTTTTTTACTAAAAAATCAATTTTTTCCAAATTTATAACTGTTCAATTTTTATTTATTCATCAAAATGTGCTTTTGTTTCAAAATATTCTAAAATATTGTGTTAAAATCAATTTTTCGAAATAAAAAGCATTCGAGATATTCCCAGGAATCTTCAGACAATATTGGTATTATCTTAAAACCTTTCGAAATCCTTAAAAGCTTAAAAATTTCATTTAAAAACTTCTAAATATCTCCTCAACTTACTCGAATTTTTTCTGAATGAAAACATTTTTATTTTTGTTATTTACACATGAATATTCAAAATTTTTACTTTCAAACGAAAATTTTGTAATTAGAACAATTAAAATGAACATTTTAACGTTCAAAGTTTAAGTTTAGCTCTCCGAAATTTTATCGACGTATATTTTAGACTGAAACAACATATAGTTTGCAAGGTTTCAATCGGAAGTTTACATTTCATTAACTACTAAGGCTTTCCAATTGAAACCGTTTAATTTTTAACGTCAAAATCTGTAAATTGTTTAATTTTATCAGATTCAGAATCGCCCTATAAAATCAATAAATTACTGTTCAATTTCGAATACACGAATTACAGTTTAATTTTTAAAATCATTATTTAATTTATATTTCCAGTTTATCAATTTGAAACATTTTTTGTCAGAAAATTTCAGTTTCAAAAAATATTAATCTTTTATTTTGTAAGTCTTCAAAACTGCGTTTTAACATTTTTTTAATTGAAAGTGTACCCCTAAAAATGAAGATGTAAAATGGAAAATGGATAAACTTTGGAAAAGGTTGGACCTCCGATTTTCTTTGGGCTCCGTATTTTTATGTATTTTGACGCGCTGATCACAAATATGATAGTGAAAATTGGCGCCAATTTTATTTTAATGGTAAAAACCATAAAAAACCTATAAAATCATGTTTTTTTGCATTTATCTCAGTAATTATTCAAAATTAAAAAAAATGTTAGCAATAAAAGTTGTAGATCTCCTGGAAATATACATTTTATGTTCATAGAATTTTTTTCATGCAAGTAATAATTTCCGAGAAAATCAGTAGTAAATCGATTTTCATGTTAAAAAATTAATAAAATACACAAGTCCATACATCCATTAGTTTCGGCTTGACACTTATGTATTTTGACGCGCTGATCATGAATATGAAAGTGAAAATTGGCGCAAATTTTATTTTTATGGTGAAATCATCAAAAAACAATAAAAATAATGGTTTTTTTTGGTTCAGCTCATATGCAAAATTCAAAAAATGTTTCAAACAAAAGTTGTAGACCTCATCGAAATACACATTTTATGTTTCAAGCATTTTGTTTTAGAAATGATAGTTTCCCAGAAAATCAGTAGTAAATCGATTTTCATGTTAAAAAACCATAAAACCATAAAAATCATGGTTTTTTGAAACACAAGCGTAACTCCCCGCCCCCACGCGGCGTTGGAAAAGGGGTAGGGGTACGACCTTACATTATTTTTGTAAGAAGTCACTCCCCTACCCCGACCCTTACTCCTACCCCTTTTCCAACGCCGCGTGGGGGCGGGAAGGCACCCCTGTGACTAGTCACAAAAATAGTATAAGATCGTACCCCTAACCCTGACACTTTGGTTTTTCAGCCAATTCAGACAAGATTTCAGATCAGTCTCATCAGCAGAGGCAAGACATGTTCGTAGTCCAGCTACTTGAGACAATACTACAGATCAGTCCAACGAACAAAAGCAATCTTGTCTTAACTGGCTGGACTACCAAAGTGTCTTGTCTTTGTTAGTTGAACTGATCTATACTTTTGTCTTAACTGGCTGGACTATCAAAGTGTATTTGCGTTTGTTAATTGGATTGATCTACAGTCTTAACTACACGGATTAATAACGTGTAATGCCTTCGTTGTTTGGACTGAAATGTTCTCTTGTCTTAACTGGCTGAACTACCACAATGTCTTGCCTTGTCGGTTGGACTGATCCATAATTGTGTCTTAATTGGCTGGACTACTGAATATCTTCGCTAGTCTAGAATGTCTTTTTCTTATTATTTTTACAAATTTTCACATTGCCTTGGCCATCACATTATAGAAGTAATGTGCTTTTGCATGTTGCTGTCTTTGAATGGATGATGTTGAATTTATATATAAGGAAAGAATGTGCGCTGCAGTATTTTTGAGAAAACTGGGAATTTGAAAACATCGGTACGCACAAAAGGGTCTAACGCTTCGTGAAAATAGGGATGAAAGAGTGGGAGGCGTCATGCACTGTCGCCTAAGTTATTACGAGAAACCGCGAGGTGTCTCTCATTTGTGTATCTTTCAAGTTTAACCTTCTTTCCCTTATAAGTCAATATAGTGTAAACTTGAATTTTGGCGTTTTTCCTGATTGAATAACAACCCCTTATTTCCCAAGTATTAAACAAAACATCTGACGACCGTGACAGGACTTGCGTTGCAGTAACGAGTTGTGATTAGTGTGATTTGTGTTTTTTATATGAAGAAAAATGGAACAATTGAAGAGAAAAAGTACGAGTCTACGTATCGCGTTCACCAAGACGCTGCATTCGCTGAATACTCCGTTAGAGGACGTCGCATCTGGATCCGCGGAAATAACCGTGGCATATGCTTTGGTAGCTGATAAGCACAAAGAATTAGAAGACAACGCGGCGAGTATTTTAGATGCATTTTTCTCTGATAAAGCGGAAGGCGACGCGGTCCAAAAGGAAATCTATGAACACGACGCGTACAAGAGCAGTTTTTGGCTAGCTAAGTACACGTTCAACAGTAGGAAAACGTATAACTTGCCGAAGATCGATTTGGTGAAGTTCAGCGCTAATGTGCGTGAGTGGCTTGAATTTTGGAGCTTATTTGAGAAGATACACGAAGATGTGAATATGGGTAATAAAGATAAGTTTCAATATTTCATACAAACAATGGTGCCGGATTCTCGTGTGGCTGAAATAGTGAAAAGTTACCCCCCGACCAGTGAAAATTATGAAAAGGCGATTAATAGTTGAAAGAAACGTTTTGGAAGAGATGATCTGCAAATTGAAGTTTATGTGTGCGAGCTTTTGCAACTAGTGCTGCAAAATGCTATGTCCTTGAAGGAAGTGCAGCTGGCTGGTCTGTATGACACAATTGAGTCGTATTTACGAGCTCTGTATACGCTGGGTGTCACTACAGACAAGTGCGCGGTGATGCTGTTTCCCTTAGTGGAATCTTCGCTTCCCGGAGACTTGTTGCGCGTGTGGCAGTGGTAAAATAGTGCAAGTGAGACGAATGCGACATGTAATTCATCAGATGTGTCCAAGATGCGGTTGAATAAGCTGATAAGTTTCCTTGAATCCGAAGTGCAAAATTAATTAAGGATCTCCATGGCGGTTCAAGGTTTCAGTTTTAGAAAAGAGAATAAGTCACAACGCACAAAGAAATCGAAAAATCAGCCGGCAGGAAAGGATGTGCCAAGTGCGCGCAATTTGCTGGCTACTAAGTGTGAAGAATATTTGTGTATATTTGGTGAAAAAGTGAACACGATAGTGCAGAATGCTTTAAATCTAAGAATATGTCGTATTCAGAGCGACAAAAGGCCGTGAAGAAAGAGCGCGCAAGTTTCAACTGTTTGAGTATCAGGCATAGTAGCAGATTTTGCCGTGTAAATGTAAAATGTTGAGTATCACCCCGATTCAGAATCTCCAGCTCTGTGCCTGCTATGTATTCAATTAAATCTCTCCCTCTGTCATTGATGCTTTTGCTACACCACACCGTGTGGTGAACGTTTGCATTACAGCCCAACAGCATAGGAATTTTGTTCTCTTGACCCCTGGCCCCTCGGCATCGCCAGGGAAATAAGTCTTTGCAATAAGCACCTCTAGCCTTTCTTCGTTACTGCCCCTGAGTCTCACTTCAATTACGTTGAGATCTCTAGAGCAGAGTTAAGGCACCAAGATCGCATCCATACCCTTGACGGGTATACATGCCCGTGGCACTTTTTCTCGTGGCCCCTTATATATGGAGCCACATCCTGACAATCCACTCATCCTTTCCCTGTATAACAAGGGTTCTTGGATTAGGGCAATTCCTGTCTGCACCACTGATAAGCGCCTGACCAGAACCTCTGAGGTGCCTTCGCTGTGGTGCATATTAATCAGTATCATGGGGATTCCCGTCTCAGCCATTGAAATGCTAATTCAGGGACCCTAGATAGGATCCGTAATCCAGAGCCGCAAGGGCTTCAGAAAATCGCACCGGTCGTAGTGGACTGCCCCCTGACCAGCCTTCCACCACCTACGGTGCGTTAGAAGAGGGTCCCGGAATGGGCCCCTCATTGTTTTTTTTTTTTTTTTGTCGAGAAATTAGAACCACTCTCTGCAGAGCCAAGCTTGCAGGGGGCGGGTCTACATACTATGGAATTCGACCTGGTGTCCCAAAGTCCCAGTTCAGGCACCTCTTTTGAGACCCCGGCCTGTCTGCCTCTGCTGAGGGGGGCAGGTCGGGATGTTGAAGCAGTTGTTAACCCTGGTACCATTCAGCCCTCGAAACGGCGATCACATCGTAGCTTGGGTGCATAAGAACTCGCGCCTTTCATATTCCAGGAGGCTTTGCCATTACCCCCTGGAAGGATCGCTCCTTAGTTTAAGTCCCAATGACTAGAGTCCGTCAGTTCCCCAGAGTAGCCACACCTCGCGATGCAGCCTCTCTGGTTCACCTATCCAGATCTATAGTCCCATGAGACCCATAAGCCCTCCCACCAACTACAAAGTCCCGCGATCCCTAGGGAGTGTAAAATCTCCAGTAAGTATGATGTTAATAAAGTTAGGAATAAGTGAAAAAATTATCGATTCTAGCTCTGTGCCATTGGGGGCATTGTGTTGTTTATAGACCACTCTTACTAAAAGACTATCACAAGTTGATTAGCCGTCTACAAAGAGAAATTCGGTCGTGGGATGAGTAGCTGCTGGACTTACATCAACTACGGTCCCACTCAGACTATCATGTAGGAAAAGATGAACTTCACCACCCCTTCTTTCGTCTCTGTGTCTTCGAAAGAGCGAATAGTTGTAAATTGTGAAGAGGCTAGAGGATATATTTTGAGTTAACCGGGTCTCACAAACATGTAATGAAGAAATCCTTGAATTCTAGAAAATCTGCCAAGAGAGACTGGGCGTTCACATGACAAATGCTTGAGGTATCCATGGATACATTAAGAGAAACATTTCGTGAAAAAACAATGCACAAATAAAAAACGCGCGCAGCACGCGTGAAAATTGACTGAGACAAAGAACAATTATCAAAACACCCCAAACTAAGTGGTTACAATTGAAATAAAAAAGTCAGTTATGAGTACGAATAAAAAATATACAAAAAGTATAATAAACAGGGTCGAAAACAGTGAAGTATATCTCTAGATAAATTGTCAACAAAAATGGACACGATTTCGTAAGTCAATATCCGTATATCCGGAGAGCTATGAATATTAGGATGAAATGAGAACATTTAATGTATACAAGGCACAGAATTAATAAAATTAATAAAAACCTGAAAGATATTGAAGAATTATTTGCCGACGGGCATCAAATTTCCAAACAACAATAATATCATAAAGAAATTTAGGTCCTTCTTATACAAATAAACAAGAAAATATATGATAAATTTAAATTTGAAGCTTTTTCGGGTTTCAATCGTGTGCAAAACTACGAAACTTGCCGACGTTTCGTGAACCCTAAGTGTTCGCGCATCGCAGTTCGCGCACGCATTTCTGCTAGCTCAAATGAATTTCAGATCGCACGACTGAAAATAATTCGAAAATTAATATGCCTACCAGTTGTTCATTGTATTACTTCATATTTCAGACAGGGGCACGGTCTTTAAGACAAATTTATAGTTGAAATTAATTGATTTGCTTAATTTAAGTTAAAAATGAAATTCAGTTATTATTAAAATTCAGATTCTTGTATTACTGCGTAATATTTTGGAGATTTCAGTTTAACATTTTAAACATCCATTTTTCTCCGTATATGTTAAATTTAAACATAACTTTCTTCTCGGTGAATTTAGAAAATTTTAAATGCATTCTAGATTAATTTAATCAGATAAAAATTATTGTAATAAAATGCACACCAAGAACATCTATGATGCAAAAAATTTCTCCATTTGAAAAATTATCTGTACAATAAACATAGTTTAGGAAATAATAGTTTACCTAGTAATTCTAAAAGATATCTAAATTTTTAAGCTGATTAATTTGAAGAAAAAAAAAACAAAAACTTTGAGAATGTATTAAAAGGAAAGGAAGGAAATCTTAGCGAAATTATTATTTAAAAAAAAATGTTATTTTTCCTCTTTTGAAAATATTATCAAAATTTCTGTAATTTTTTTGATTAATCAAGTGTAAAAATTTAAATATCTTTTAGCATTACTTGAAAAATTTTGATTTCACGAACTATCTTAATTGCACTGGCAAGTTTTTACTTGGCGGAATTTTTTGCATCGTAGATATTTTTGGCGAGATTCAACTTTTTTTAATACAAATTTTTATTTAATGAAATACTCGTCTTAAAAAAACAAATGAAGAATTCTATCTAACAGACTTATCATTCAATTTTTGTACTAATCGTTCAAATAGTATAGGCTGCAAGAGCTTCTAATTACTAAAAAATAGATTTTTCTTAATAAAAGGTACTAAATCTTGAAAAATAATAAATTAATCAAAAATTCAATTGGAACGGATAAAGAATTATATCCAACAGACTTATTTTAAAATTGTTTTATCAATCGGTTACATGTATCTAATTATTAAAAAGTTTTTAATTATTAAAAATTAGTGAAAGTAGGCGCCGCGTGCCTACAAAGAGAGCTTCGTAGCCTATTTAGACGTTCACATCCATATTTCCCTACATTACCTCCCATTCCATTCCCTTTAACTTTCCCCTCTTTCCCTGCTTATCCATCCCTTACTCCCCTTACTTACCCCCCCCCCAAATTTCCCCTATTTACTCTTACTCCTCCATACTCCCCCCCTCACTTTACCACCTCTAACTTCCCCTCACTTCTACTTACTTCCCCTCCAGGGAAAAATGTACGACGGACGGAAACCCGACCGAGACTATAAAGCTTTTTACCTGTAGTTTCGAAACCTCAACAATAATACATTTTTTTATGTTTTCTAAAGCTACTAAGTCCAGTTTACCAAATATGGAAAAAATAGAGGCGCAGAAGCTATTTTTTTGCAATTTTTTATCGATTCCAAAATATTTGCTGCAAATTGGTGAAGCATTGCCTGAAATATCCAACACATGTACGATAATTAGCGTTCTTTCGAGAAAAGATATTCGCATTTTATTTTATATACTTGGCAGCGATTTACCACCGCGAATCTTAATCGGGTTTCTTTTCCTTAGCGGCGGCGATTTACTACTGCGAATCTTGATTAGGACTTATAATTCAAAATTATTGGAATTTCCTTCTGAAATTTTTGAACTCTCTAGAAATCTCTTGAAATCTCTGAACGTCCCTTGACATATTTTGAAATCTTTGAAATCTTAAAATCTAGAGTACACTGAATAGGTCTGTAAAGTTTCATGAAACTTTGGAAACGTTTCAAAGTTTAACAAGTTTCAAATGCTAAAGCGGGAAAATGTTAAATATTAAAAAAAAATATATTGAGTATTAAATTTAAACATTTAATTATATAGTAATATATATATATATATATATAATTAAAAACTAAAGGTTAACAACCACCGCAGGGTCCCACTGGGAGCAACTGTCAGGTTAAAGAAGTTGGAGCATCGCTGGGTCAAGTGTATCGAGCTAAAAAGAGACTATGTTGAGAAATAAATCGCCACTCTTCCGAAATTTTCGTTTTTCTTTTTTAGGCTAAGTACTTATCGGACCGCCCTCGTATGGTAAATTTTGCTCTTCTAAATTGAAAATGGAAGCACTTTAAAAATTATACATTTTTTCAGAAAGCGAAGAAGATATTGCAAACAAAAACCTGGCGAAAAGTATAAAGTTTCCTAACTTACGAAACGTTAGTTTCTAATCTATAGATACACACGACAAAAAAGCGCCTCAAAGAGAAGGAAGGAGTGAAAAATCAAAATCGACGAAAGTAAGAAATATAATCACTTTTTTTTACATTCGTTTACATTTGTTACACTTGATATTGCAAGTATTTGATTCGCGTAACAATTAATTGTTTCCTAAAATATATTTATTCGCTCTTAGATACCAAAATTTTTTTAAGATTTCAGATTTGAATACCACTTGCCAGCACAACTTATTATTAAATAAAATCCTTTTCAAATAATCTGTTTTTATCGTCGAAAAAGAAGAAAATGTTCAGTGTTTTCCTGAGAAAAACATTTCGTTGAGCTTTTTTCAGATTGTCTATAAAGTCACTGTCCGTGGCCACAATTGTGAGCCGAAACGTTTCATTAAATTAAAAACAAATATAATTATTTAAATTTTGTCCATAAGGGTATGTAATACATTGCAATAAGAGCAATTCAGTTTATACGTGTTTTATTTCACACTTTTTAATTTTTCAACAAATGATCGTGCCGAAACGTAAAAAAAAAAATAATACTGACGTATGCGCACTATTGCTGAACAATTGAAAATTTGTGTAAACTAAATTGGTATTATTGTAAAGTATCACATACCCGTAAATAATTTTTTATGGTGGTTTCATCTAATCCCTCCAATGATTATTTATTATTATCATTGTTACACTATAGCTTTTTGCTTTTTTGCAGTCTGTGAGAAGAAAGATCGAGTTTCCTAAAAACCTTGAAAGGGAGTATGATAATAATGAGATCTTAAGGAGACACTGCAATTTCATTAATAATCGGAAAAACATCATTGACAATTCGGACAGTGAAGTACAGTCGGATAACGATACTACTGATACATACAACGTACAGATAACTACTGGTACGCAACTTCTTGATGACTTTGCTCAGCCATAATGATTATTAAATATATAAATATATATGGACATTTCCGTAAATATGTCATTTTTCCTTGAAAAAAAATGGAAAAATATTGTGCAGGCACACGTTTGAAACTTTTTTTACGAGGGGAGTGAGGGGAGTGGTAGGGGAAGCTAGGTGAGGGGAAGTTCCCTCCCCCTTACTTTCCCTTCCTCGTTTCCCCTCACACCTCACTTCCCCTCCCACCCCTCACTTTCCCACCCCGAAAATTTTTTTTCCGTAAGATTCCCTTTTCCAGATTTTTTAAAAATAAATATTTTCAAGATTAATCTGAAAAAATATGATATAAAAAGAAAACTTGTTTAAAAAAGAGAATAAAAGAAGAAATCTTCAAAAATAAGTTCTTAAAATTTTAAATTCGTATTCAAAAAACTGAAATAAATAATTTAAAAAAAATGAATCATTTAAGAAGTTTAGAAGTTAAAGAATCCAAAATAAAAAATGTTTGCCAAGAAATAAAAAAGATATAATAAATAAAATCAGAAAAGTAAATATGGACTGACTACTAGAAAGAAATTTTCCGTAAGATGAGAACCCCTTTTCCAGCTTTTTTTCAATATATATTTTTAAGATTATTCATCTGAAAATATATGAAAGAAAATTAAATTTTTTTAAAAAAGAGAATAGAAAAATAGAATAAAATAAAATTAAGAAAATAAATACGGACTGAATACTGTAAAGGAATTTTCCATAGGATTATAACCCCTTTTTCACGGCTAGCCTCGAGTAATTTCAACCCAAAAGTAATTGCACATCCATTTTCTCTCTTGTACGACTTGACGACTTGAATGAATCATCTTACTACTTTTTTCTAATATAGATCAAGAATGATTGCCAGGAACAGAATGTTCGCCAGAATCAGAATATTAGCCAGAATCAAAATGTTAACCAGAATCAGAATGTTAGTCAGAATCAGAATGTTATCCAGAATCGAAATGTTAACCAGAATCCGAATGTTAGCCAGAATCAGAATGTTATCCAGAATCGAAATGTTAACCAGAATCAGAATGTTTGCCAGAATCAAAATATTCGCCAGAATCAGAATTTTAGCCGGAATCAAAATGTTAACCGGAATCAGAATGTTAGCCAGAATCAGAATATTCGCAAGAAGCAGAATATTCGCCAGAATCAGAATGTTATCCAGAATCAGAATATTCGCTAGAATCAGAATATCAGTCAGAATCAGAATGTTATATATAATGTAATAATATTTTATCGCTTTTTAGTTCTATGGTCCTTAAGCTCTATACTCTAAATTCAATTACCTCATTTTAATAAATAAGTTCTAGAACGATATATTTTTTGGATTCCAAGCGGTACTCGTTTTGTAAATGGAAATGTGTATGCAGAGAGAAAAGGTGCCTTATTTAATAATTTTTTGGTAGAACGAAATTTTCGACTCAACTAAGTTGAATATTCGAAAATCTGGTTTCACCCAATAATGATTAAAGTAAACAGTTTTATCCTTTGTTCACACACTTCTATTTAAAAAAGAAGTACCGCTTCTTATTTAAAACATACTCAATGCGGACTGGGAACGTTTTTGAGACGATAATGGTCCGATGTGAATGAAATTTACTGTTCAGTGGTTTTCAAGCCGCTGCTTTCAAATTTGGCATCCAAATTTTCAAAAATAAAAAAAAAACAATAATAATAATAATAGTTTGGTAGATCCAAAGTGTTTGCACAATTGGAAGTGCCGTAAGGTAGATAGTTTTGAGAGAGTTCATATCATTGCGAAAACACATTTTCTGATAATTCGAAAATTGTGAGTTGTAGGGAAGCGGAGATTATTAAAAAATATATTGTTCATTAGGGTATAAATAAATAATGGTTTGTCGGACAGGAAAATGTCACGAGAGTAAACAGTTTTATATTGCGCCAAAGATTAATAATACAAAATTTTTCAAATCTATTTTCTTAATCAGACACGAGGGGAATAAGTATCAACTGGAGTGCCTAAAGCAGAATGTTTTAGTTTTGAAGCTTTTTTGTTCTCTAAATAAAAATTGGTAAAATTCGTCTAATTGCTAGTGAAATTTTTCAGATTCGCTTAGCGAAAAGTGAGCCACCATATATTAATAGATTATTACTAATTCTATTCGTTGAGATATTTTTTTATTCAATAATGAAAAACAACTAATCGCTTGGTAAAAATTGATTGAATTTCAAATCCAAAAAGACGGATTTTTATTAAAACAGTTTCATCTTCCACGAAAATGATGACTTTAGAAACATAGTTAAATTTTCAATAAAATAATTAAATTCAATAGTTAAATTTTTAGATAAAAAAATTAATTTTTGACTAATAAAACAACAAATTTTCAATAAAGTAATTGAATTCTCAAACAAAGAGGTGAATCTTACAAATAAATTATTTTTTAACAAAGAAGATCAAACTTCCACCAAGTACTTGGTTTTTTACAAAAAAAATTTTTTTTATCAAATAGTTAATTTTTCAGAAAAAACATTTAATTTTCTGCCAAATAGAATAATTTCTACCAAAAATGTCGAAATTTCACTAAAACACATGAATTTTCTACAAAACATTTGCATTTTAAACCCGAAAATTTAAATTTTTAACTAGAATGATGAATCTTCAAGGAAAATGAAATGAAATTTAAAAAAATCATTCAAACCCTGTTGTTTGATTTTTAACTAGAAAAATAAATTTTTAAGTAAGAAGATTAATTTTCTACTAAAAAAAGAATTTTTAACAAAATACGTGAATTAAAAAACATTAATTCCAAACAAAAAAAAAACGGATTTTGAACCAAATATTTAAATTTTTAACGAAAGATATGAATTTTTGACTAAAGTGATAAATCTTCACACAAAAAAATAGATTTTTAGCAAAGTAGTTCTACTTTCTACCTCATAAGCACATACTTATGTTTTCAGTTGCAAAAATTACTTTATAACTGAAAAAACAGCTGCAAAATATATAAATTTTCAACCAAATAAACGAAGTTTAAACCGAAATAGATGGGTATTCTAAGAATAATTTTCTGCCAGAAAAGATGCATTTCCACAAAAAGAACTGTCTACCAAAGAGACGAGTTTAAAAAAGAAAACGAATTTTGAAGAAGAAAGTGAAATTATCAACCGAAAATGGTATAGTAAAAAAATTTATTTTCAACAGTAAAAAAGCAATTTTTTTGTAGCCAAATAAAAAAATTGTCAACAAAAATTTTAATAATATTCTACCAAAGAACACTACTTTGAAACAATACATAGCTGAATTTGCATACGCAGTCAAGCAATAACAAAATTGTTTAATTTCCAGTTAAGAAAATAATTATAAAGATAGAAGAAAGTTATTTTGAAGAAGTCGAAAAAAAAGTTGAAATTTTAAAAATAATTTTGAAGTATTTTGAGATTAAATTTTTTTAAATATTTGTGGGAAAAAATAAAATGTTTCCAATTTTTTTTTTCAATGAAAATAATTGTCTGTTTTTGAGGGTTCAAAATGTGTGGAAAAAAAATATGGAAGACTCTCAGACAATTCTTTTTATTTTTTATGATTTACGAAAATTGAAGGTAAACTGAATCTTGCAGGGCATCAAGAGAATACAAAATTTTTTTGTAGGATTTATGGGAAAATTTAAAGACTTTTTTCTCAATGAATTCAAAGGTAAAATTGAAAAAGAATCTAAAAAATTTGCAATCATTTCCAAAACATGTTAAAACAAAGTGCCAACGCTTTTAAAGCAAAATTTTGCCACAGTGCATAATTCTATAAGGCATTTGAGTAAGCTTAAGGTATGCTTAGAAGTGTTGAAACGATGAAAAAATAATATAAAATTGTGAAATATTGTAGGAACGTGGTAAATGTCCCGCAAGTTGGATCCGCAAACTTATTTGTTTTCAAAACAATGAAAGTTGTGCTGAATTGTGCTATATTTGTGCTGATTTTTGCCGTGAACAGTTTTTTGAAAAATCAAAATTACGGACACAATTGTTGAAAAACGTTTTTTTTTTTACATCCGCAACTTCTTACACGAGCAAAAAGAAAGGTTGTGCTAGGCGACTCGAAGTATACACAATTTTGTGCAGGAAAAAATCCAAATGCCAAACTTTTACCGTAAAAAAAAAACAAAAACCAAAAATGTCATTACTTTCAGAAATTTCGAAAAAATAAAACTTGCGCTGGGTTTTGCTCGATAAATGAAGTCTTCATTCTCTTTGACAAAATTACGTGAGATCAACAGTTCTCATAATAAAACTCAAAACGTAAAACTCAAAAAACACCAAAGATCCAAAAATAGACAAATTTGGAAAAAGTCTTTATTCCATCTAACAAAAGTACGTGAGATCAACAGTTCTCATATTAAAACTCAAAACGTAAAACTCAAAAAACATAAAACATCCAAAAATAGTGAAATTTCGAAGAAATAAAACTTGTGCTGGGTTGTGCTCGACAAATGCAGTATTTATTTCCTCTACCAAAATTACGTGAGATCAACAGTTCTCATATTAAAACTCAAAACGTAAAACTCTATAAACATAAAAGATCCAAAAGTAGTCAAATTTGGAAAAATGAAAACTTGTGCTGGGTTGTCATCGACAAATGCAGTCTTTATTCCCTCTAACAAAATTACGTGAGATCAACAGGTTTTATATTAAAACTCAAAACGTAAAACTCAAAAAACATAATAGATCCAAAATTTTTGTTGTTGTTGAGTTTTTAATATGAGAACTGTTGATCTAACGTAATTTTATTAGAGGGAATAGAGGCTGCATTTGTCGAGCATAACCCAGCACAAGTTTTATTTTTTCAAAATTTGACTATTTTTGGATCTCTTATGTCTTTTTGTGTTTTACGTTTTGAGTTTTAATACGAGAACGGTTGATCTCACGTAATTTTATTACAGAGAATAAAGGCTGCGTTTGTCGAGCACAACCCAGCACAAGTTTTATTTTTTGGTTCAGAGGAAATATTACAAGTTAATAATTTTGAGAATGGTAAGTTATCTAAATGTTTTTACAAATTTTTACCGTGATTTGTTAACTGAAAATTACTCTTATTAATAAAACTTAATGGTACTTTATGTATTTTTTTTACAACCAAACTTAACATCAACCTAATTGAAGCAGTAAATTCCAGATATTTGAAGCCAAGCGGAAACCTAGAATCAGCAACATGATCCCTTTCCAGATAAATGTACACCTTTATAATAATTATTTGTCACAAATGTATGTGTTTTTGTTTAATTTAAATTTGATATTTCTAGTAATTCAGCAACCGGGTGAGATCGGTGATGAGGTTATGAGGGAAGACCTTCCTCTTGAGGAAAATTTAAATAACACATCCCTGACATTAGGTAAATATTTTTTTCAGTTCTTCTTTCCTATTAAGCTACAAGTTGAATGTTCTTAGTAATCGTGATTGCAAGAGAATTCGTTAACTTGATATGTGTGTAAAATTTACGAAAAAGGATTATTTGAGAAATTTGAATGAATGATGTGTTTTTATGACTTTTATTTTCTCTGAGATAAAGCACCAAAAATATAAGCTCAAAATGAAATCCTTTGATAAAACTGAATTGTTAATACAATTGAAGTAGTAGTCATGCCCATATTTTACATAACCTAGAGGCAAGCAAGGCTGTGAGTTTCAATCATAATAATTCAAATGAAATAGTCTTTTAGTCAATTTGAAGCACTGGAATTATCAAAGTAAGATTTTTATAGCTTCGTCGCAGTGTTCGTAAAGTTTTACTATTATCTTCCGCACGTTCCTAGAATTATGATTGATATTTCATGTACGAAAATGTACTAAATCCATATTTCTCTTCGTTTTCTGAACTAAACTTTCGTAAAAATATAATATAATTATGATTTCTTGGATGAAGCACTTATCTTTTGGATACATTTGCAGGGTGGCTACTGGTCCAGGAAACCAGAAAATGACCGGGAATTTTATGAGAGCGGGAAAAACTGGGAAATGACAGTGAATTTATTTTGAGACCGGGAATTTTACAAATTTTCAGAAAAAAAATCTAAGTTTGATTTCCACAGTTTAAAAAAATAATTAGTTGATTTGTTATCTATTTCAATTATCATATCTTTCAGTTTATAATGCAGAATTCGAAAATCTTTCACTTAAAATTTTTTCATTTTAGATTTTAATTTTTAAGCGTACATTTGATTTATCAACTGTGAATACAAATTATAATCATTTTTTACATTTAACTGTACATTAACAAGTGAATAATAGTTGATTGCACAAGACGATTCGGAATCTGCTTAAAATTTAAAAAATTTCAGATTTTAACGTTAAAAATTAAACTGTTTCAATTGAAAAGTCTTAGTAGTTAAAAAAATGTAAATGCCCGATTGAAACTTTATAAACTGTATTCAATTTAAAAATTACTTCAAAATAAATGTATTCATAATTAAAGGCTTCAATTAAATTTAAAATACTTTTTAGTGTAAAATTTGAAAATTAAAAATTTTTGAATTGAGAAAAAGAACAAATGCCTAATATTTATAAATATACGACTGTTCATTCAAAATAAGTAATTATGAATCAAATATTCAAAACTAAACTTTGAACGTTACAATTTTAATTGTCCTGTTTACAAAATTTAACTCACAAGTAAGCTTGTTGAATTTTGATTTATAATATCTACTGAAGGCCTGTTTTTCCTAGAAAAAATTCGAGTGAGTCGAAGTGATATTTATAAGGTCTGAAAAGATTCAAAATTAATTAAAAATTTGAAATGATTTCAAATAATTGAAAAGAAGTGTCTAGGTATACCGACAAGATCCGTCTATTCCTATCGAAATTACGATGCAAATAGCCTACAGCCTAATTTAAAACAAAATATACATTTTTTTAGATTTCAATCCAAAAAATATTTAAAAAGATATCAAAAGATTTTCAAAATTGTCGAAAATGAATCTGGAATATGTGAAGGAAATATATATATTTTGCAGGATTTTAAAAAAAATTACGGGGAAATTTGTAGGATATACCCATCCACACATCACTATTTTACCACCGAGCAATTCACGCCTACCCCGAAAGGGAAACGGCTTAATGATATAATAAAAAAAAAAAAGATTCAATGAAATCGATAAGAAAATCGATACACAAAACTTGTAAAAACGCAAAATTGCGCCGAAGTCGACCTTAATTAACTAGCTCGTATCTTTTTGAAGCACTGGTGGATTTTCCATATAGGATACATCGGCTGCAGCCTAGGGCGGCAAATTGGTTAATACATGTCTTACTGTAACTTTCTTTAGCCTCAGAGCGGCAAATATCTAAATTCGTCCCTGTGTTAAAGTAAATGATAGGTAGAAATACATTTTAAAGTACTATAGGAAACTGTAAACTATAAAAATGTGTATTTTTTGTGGATTTCGAAGTTTAAGATTTCATACATCATAGATAAATATAATTAATAATAAATATAATTTCATAAATTATAGACCTGTAGTTATTACTCAAATCGATTGGCGCTTATATTCAGGAAGCATAATCAGTATTATTATTACTATTGTTATTATTATTGATCAATTCATTTGCTTATGCACTTGTTTCGATAGGTTGTTCCGAATTTATAAAAAGGAGTTGTCAATCAAATAAGTAAATATTGCAGTTAGAATTGATCAGATATTTTTTAATGGATTAAGAGTTTAGGTTATAATCAATTGAAATTAAAACACTATTACCCTTTTCGTATTTGTTCATAAAAGTATCGATTCACTTTCAACTAAACAATTTATGTATTCTAAATGTTACTATAGAACTATGGTTGATAAGTTAGAGTTAGATGGTAATTTTTAACGTTAGGAATTAATTTAGAAAAGGCAAAAATATATTTTTAAAGTATCAGGAGTTTAGGGTGAAATAGAACTAAGAGCGAGCTAGAGTTAGAACGTAATTCGTAAGCTAGGAAAAAATTTAGAAAGAGCAAATATATGTATTTAAAGTATTAGGAGTTTAGGGGAAAACAGACGTATGCGTTGGAGCAGGAGCGAACGAAACGAGGAAGAGGCCCAACCCCTTTTTGGTAGAGGGGCGCGGACCTGCAGCAGCCCCTGCGTGGTCGAGGATCAACACTCGATATCCGACCTTAAAACCGTACGGTTCCCCTCTCACTGTCAACAGTGAATTCAATTTTTGAATTTCGTTCATTTCAGTGATTTCCCAGCATTAAAGTGATTTTTATAGAATGGCAGGAATTATGGACACAGAAAATATTATTTTTCAAGCAACAAGTTGATTTCGTACCTAATAATTAAATTTGTATAGACATAGTTTGATTGTTAACCGAACGGTTCAAATATTAACCAAAAATATGAATTTTTAACCAATAAATAGTCCTCAAATTACAACAATTAAAATTTGCATCTCAACATTTAATTTTAACCAAATATTTAAATATATTATTTGAAATTACATGTTTTGTTGAAAATTCCTATTTTTTATTACAAATTTAACTATTTGATAAAGAATTAAACTATTTTTTCTGAAAATGTGAATATTTGTGCTAGAAAAGAAACTCTTTTATCGAAAAAAAATATATATCACCAAATGGTTTGAAATACGTATTTTTTTCGTTGAATTTAACTGGTTGAAAACAACAATTTAAATTTGCATCTCAACATTTAATTTTAATCAAATATTTAAATGTATTATTTGAAACTACATTTGTGGTTGAAAATTCATATTTTTGATTACAAATTTAACTAACTAAGCAGTGTTAAAATTGTTTCATTTGCATATATTTTACATGAAAATTTAATAAATAAATATTTCGATACGTAAAACAAATTTTGAACAAGCTGGGGTTTTAGATAAGCGGTAACTATTTTAATTCAGCGTTCGTTTAAAAATTCATTTACTTCCTGAAAATTAATTTTTTTTATTTTTAACAGGTCGGCAAGTAAAACGAGGCAGGGCGGGACATGGAGGAGGTCAGGGCAGAGGAAATCTTGGCGACATCTCGCTGCCGCCACCACAAGTGCCAGCACAGCTTAACCATCAGTCGCCAGAACCTCCGGCACAGCCGTTACCGACCGAACACACTAGCTGCATTTTGATTATGCATTTCTAAACAAAGACCTCATTTGAATTTCGCGCCTAATTTATTTGGTACCGGAGGAACTTAAGAGGATATATTACATGGAGTGCTCGTCCATATCCCTGAAGCATTGTAATACGCGTCCTTATGATAGACGTCGCAAATTCAAATCTCAAACGGTGAAAGTGCAACTTTGCGTGCGCTTGTTTAAATAAGTGTTGAATTTTAGTAAATAATGTGATACATTCTTGATTTTGAGTTGAAAAAACGAAAAATCATTGTTAATGAAATTTTTATGGATTATTTTACCAAATTTCAAAATAAATCACACAAGCCAAAGTACTATAATTATTTAAAAATTATGTTCAGTCAGTTTACAGCAATTCCATGTCAAATCATCTAAAGAATTTCATTTAATGTCAGTAATTTTGATGAAAATTCTACTATTATTTCCTTATGTTGTTGAAAGAAAAACCCTAAATTAATTTTTGAAAAAATCAAAAATCTTAAACGATATTGAAAATTGAAAATTTTGGTCCTTTTTTTCTTGAACTTTTATAACTTTGGTGATTTGAATGATATTAAGGTATATATTTTTTTAATTATTTGTAATAAGACGGAATTTTGAAAACATATTTTTCGAACGAAAAATTAAAAAAACTTCTAATATTTCAAAAAATAATATTTAAACACAATTTCTGGAAGAAGTTCACTTTTTATTTTTTATTTTTCTATATAGATAGCTTACAATGTCCTCTACAAACCCTGTAAGTATCAAAATGGAATCTCCCTTAGTTCTCAAGAAATATGTATTTAAATACATACACCAAAACCATGCACACGATGTGAATAACGACATAAATAATATACGAACAATAAAGACTATTATAATCGTATGCACGAACTTCAGAGTTCAGACTCTTGGACGCTGGGCACACCAATACACCATGCCACGGTGTATGTTCTTAATTATTTCTTAAAAACTGAGGGAGATTTTGAACAGCGCTACCTATCTTTTGGACGCGAAATTACCCCTGATTAGCACTCCATGTAATATATGCTCTAAGAGAAAACCTCGAGTGACATGTCACAACCCATCTCTGGGCAGCACCGTGAGTGGAGATCAGGGTTGGTCAGTTACTCGTAACTCTGGAGTTTTTGACGTATAATACGTTTTCTACGTAATATACGTCGCAACCCGTGGAAAACCCAGTAAGTTACATTCCAAGATGGCGGACATGCTGATTTGGATTTGAATTTCGAGAATTAAAAGGACAGACAACGGTCGCGAAATGTATACTTTGCTACAAAAAGTTATAAAATATGAAATTAAATGGGCTAGAAAATCACAGGTAGCTCATTAATTGGTAATTATTCATCTAAACTGTATTTTTCATATTGAATAGTTATATTATAGGTGAATATAGGCTATTTTATAATTACACGACGCATGCGCCCTACATGCTTTGATTCAGAAGTATGAAATCTATGCAAGAAAGAGATAGGAGAGCGCAGTGCGCATGCGTCACTGGTTTGAATGGCTGGCAGTACCGTAGAGGGAAGATAGTTATAGAGGCGACAATGCAGCGGGCAGCTTGAAGCACGCTAATGGGAGCGAGACGGCCGGGGAAGGCGTTGTCAGATTTAGTTTGGAAACCAGCAACGCGTGGCGCTAGTGCCACGAACGAGTGGTTTATGCCTAAATGTGCGTGAGTGGGGTAGGTGAAGAGAGTGTGAGTCGAACTGCAAAAAATTTAGAATCCTTATACCTGGACTGCTCTTTCCGAACTATGTTCTTGCTATTCACTTTCTTTCAATATTTTTGTGAATGGAAGTATCCACCAATAAGTTTTCCATTTAAAACATTGTATTTGAATATTTTAAGTAAAACTTAAAAAAGAAAAGAATTTTTATTTTAACGACCCCATTATACATTTTTCGACTCGCCTATCAGAAGAATAATTCTTTTCTTAGAAAGATTAATTATAATAGTCATTATTATTATAATATTTGAGCATTTATTGAATAATAGTTGCTTTAGAAACCAGTTAGGACCATGTAAGATGCCATCTGCATCCTATACGTTTTCTAAACGGCTTCTATTGATTCCTAACCATCATTTTTACTAGGGTTACCACCGCGACTTATATAAACCGAGTAATGTCTGAGATTTCTTATATCAAAAAAATTTTCAACAAGTTTCTTATACTTTATGTTTGATACATTATTCCACTCGCTATTCCAGTTGTCCGTAACGAAATTTACGTTTTCATAACTGGATTTATTCAGTTTGTACGCTAAACATTTGAACAAACAATCACCTTCGCTATACCACAGTCCACAATTGCGTAATTTTGTCCGTCAAGTGTAAGCATTTTGATATTCCGCAAGTAACTCTGGAATTATAAACGAACTTTACTGAAAGAAATTTCTTAGCAACACACTTCTTGGAGTTCACTTCCTTACTAACTAACTTGTCAACGCAGGACCTCCTTGCAATAGTGAAATCTGTTATTTATAACTTCATGGCAAACGTTTAAAGCAGTCCTTAAATTTCCCTAAGAAGTCATCAGTCACAAAACGGTCATTTCAAAGTTAAGGTCCTAATCCGGTATGACAAACTAATCCCTACGGGTGGGGTCTCAACGTGCGCTATAGAACTATAAATTGTACACATTGATGATACTTTCTGTAGTAAACCTATTAAACGAATCATAAATTATATTTTCCAGCAAATAGATGAAACTGAAGATCAATTTTATTTAGTCACGTAGTTAAATCTTCACATAAAAAAATACATTTTTAATTATAGACGCAACAGTTTTATTTATATTTAAAAAAACGTATTCAAAGAAACGAATTTTTAACGAAAACCATATACTTGTAACAAAATAGTTGGATTTTCAAATTAATAATATAAGTTTTTAGCCTTATTATTGAATCTTCAACTATGAAAATAAACTGTAAACTCAAAATTTAACAATTCATTTTTCAGCTGGGAAAATAAATGTTCAATAAAAAAAAGAGTTTTCAACAAAATATTTACATTTAAAAATATAACTTTTCAAGCAACAATGAAACAGTTAAATTTTTAGCTGAAAAAATTTATTTTTGATAAACAAAAAGAATTTTCATCAAAACAGTTAAATTTTCCACAAAGCAGTTAAATTTTCGACAAAACATAGAAATTTTTAAGTGTGTGGATGAGTTTTAAACTGAATAGTGACATTTTTAACTAAAAAATGATACATTCTCGACGAAGAATGTAACAGTTGATAATTCAACTCACAATTATTTTTCAGTGAAGATAGAAAAAAATGTCAAGCAGATTTTTAAATTTTGAAACTAAAAGACGAGTCCTTTAAAAATAGGTTGAATCCTTAAGCAAAACGTATTAAAGAGATCAGTTTCGAAAGAAAAGAGACGAATTCTCCACGTAACAATTCAATTTTCTAGCAAGACTTTTAACAAAATAATTGAATTTCATCCGAATAATAAACATTTTAACCAGAAAACCTGAATTCTCAACCAAAAATTCAGTAGTAGATTGTTTTCACCAAACATGAGAATGAACCTTGAACCGATTTTCCAATTTGCAGAAAATCATGTGTAGGAAGTTACGCGTATTTCAATGTTGTGCCAGAGATGAGGTGGGACATTGCTCATGCCCGAAGATATTATAAGCCTAGATGCGGCACGGGGTGTCAGAGTGGGGAACTATATATATAGGACATCACATTTTCTGCCATATCGATGTGCTGCCCTCACCGTATTACGAAGTCGGGCGCTGATATTCTTGTTCTTCGTCAAATATGACGGTAAAGCAGTAGAAAGATTTTTTAAGGTTAGAAAAGTTTGTCATGTATCCCTTCAAAAACACTGCACTTCCGAATATAATAATAAATAGCGCAAAGTCTAGGCTCTAGGCACACCGAAAATACATATTTGGAAAAAATAATGAAAAATTAATAATGCCAGAACCACTGGTATGATAGTAATAAATAAACTGGATTGTGAGAGTAATACTCCCAAAAGATAATTATGTTTATAATTGTTAAAAAAATTTTAAATAATAATTTTTTGTACTCACTACTTTCCAACCGAGCAATTCACGCCTACCCCGAAAGGGAAACGGCCTAATGATATAATAATAATAATAATAATTTCAAGGTGGCCGCTGGGCCGGGAAATGAGCGGATTTTTTTATACCAGATAAAAGCGGGAAATGACAATGTGACAGTATTACCAAAAAATATCAATTTTACAACATTTTAATTTTTCCACCAGAAAGACGAATTTTCTACCAAATACATGAATTTGCAACCAAACCCCAATATCTACATTTTCAACTAAAAACGATACATTTTTAATCAAAACTGGAATAGTGGAACTTTCAGTTAAAAAAATTAATTTCAAACCCAGAAAAAATGAATTTTTATCAAAATAAATTAATTTCCAACGAAACGGTTTAATTCTCAACTAAAAAAAAAAACATTTTAAAACAAAAATGGAATGGTTAAATTTTCAATAAAAAAATTAATTTTTAACAAAACAAACGAATTTTCAACAAAATAGTTACATTTCCAACCAAAGAGATCAATTTTAAACTATAGTGATAAATCTTTAACCAGAAAAACGAATTTTTAACCAAGTAGTTAACCTTTAAGGCCATGTGATACTTAGAAAATCATCTATTTTAGCAGTGTTACATTACCCCGGCTTTTTTCCTACAATAATAAAGATTTTGCATTGAAAATTTTGGGAATGATAGCGAACATGCTAACGGACGTCCCTGAACTGTTCTGTCGTGAAAGAATTAAAAAAAATTTAATTTTGCTGAATTTGATTAATATGTGTGTATTTTGAGGTACAACAGAGGCTGACATTATCGGAATGGCAGAGATCTCAAAAACGAATCTTAACATCCAAATAGCACACATAGAGAACATTTTTATTTAGGAGAATACAATTTTTTTGCTGTTATCCCTCAAAAAAGAGTTCGGGGACGTCTGTTGTTCTCTTTTATAGCATCTCCAAATACAGTTTTAACATTTTTTAATTTTTGTGGACAACAATCACGGGGAACTGAACCCGATTTAACACACGACGAAGTATCACATGTCCTTAAGCTAAGTTATTGAATTTTGAATAAAAAAAGATTTTACTTTAAAATAAAAACAGTTGAATTATACCAAAATGAGGAATTTTCAACAAAATAGTTGAATTGTCAACTAAAAGAATATCATTTTTCAATAAAACAGTCGCAATTTTAACCTAAAAAGATTAACTTTCTACCAAAAGAGAAATACTTTTAGGGACGACTGAAAATTTCCGATAATAGAAAATTCTTTATGATAAAATACTTTTATTCCATAAAAATATTTGTTATTTTAATTGTTATTTCATTTATTTTTAAAACAATTTTTTAATTGTTCGATTTCAGAAATATTCTAATTATGATATTTTACTGTATCGGCAATTTTATAGTGTCGGATATTTTATTATGTCAATATTCTTATTTTTCAGAATTTTTCAGTCATTCTGCTAAATTTAGAATTTGAACATTATCATATTTTATATTCGTATTATATATTATATTTATAATTATAATATATGAGAAAAATTTTAATTTGTAAGTAAAAGTGTTGAATTTGCATGTATAATTAACAATTGAACAATTGTTAATTTAAAAAAATGTTTAGTTTAAGAAAAATAATTTTACATGTAAAGAATAATATAATGTTAAACATTCACAAATTTAATATTTGGTTCTTCAATTTAGACTGATGAAAATAATAGCTTTTAAAACAATAAGTGTTTAAAACTTTAATTTTATACGTGTCAATTATTGAGCGTTCTATTAAAAAATGTACATTAAATATGTATGAATTAAAAATCCGAAACGAGATAATCCTCAAAAAATGTGGAACAGGGGAGACACTAGTTTATATATGGGAAATAAATCAAGAATGAAAGATGAACGACTGACCAAACAGGTGTATAAATGTAAAGTAAATAGCAGAATGCCCAGAGGCAGACCGCCAAAAGAATGGTTAGAAACTGTGAATGAGACATTAATTCGAAGAGACATAAGAAGCCATAGAAACACGAGAGCTTGCATGAAAAAATGCATGGACAGTAATCATACAGAAATGTAATACCTTGAGAGATAACTTTCAATAAAGGACAAGCAAACTAAATTTTAAAATTCTTCTGGTCTTTGAATATGAATTTGCAATGAACCTTTGAGGTAACCCTGATATTATATTCTGCTTAGTTCTTCATGAGCCTTGTAATTCGATTAATATTTCATTTCTTTCAAAAATTCATCTATTTTTGGATAAGTTTTATCTTTCTGAAATACACGTAAATGCAACTGCTTGGTCAAAAATGAGAAAAAAAGCTTTCTTACAAAGTCGTTCTTTTTGGTAAAAAATTGAAGTGTTTCGTAGAATATTCAACTACTTCGTCGAAAATTAATTTTCTGTTTCAAATTCATGTTATGATGTTTACAAGTTGACTGCAATCTTTGTCGGTTTAAAATTAAAGTTTTCTTTTCAAATGTGTATTTTCAATTTAACAGTTCATCTAATTTTGAAGAACTGTCATTCTTCTCTGACAATAATGTAAGTGTTTGGGTAAAAATTGTTGAAAATTCAACTGTTTGATGAAAAATGCAACTACCTCGTGGAAAATTTACTTGTTGTTAAGTCATCTTGTCCTATTGAAAAGTCAGCTGAAACACTTTTGGGAAAAAATTGAACTAGTTTTATGAAAAATTGTACTTTTTCGTTTGAATGTTGCGACTGTTTCGTGGAAAATTAAACAGCTTTTTCAAAGACTCCTGCTTTTCGGTTTGAAATTCAACTGTTTTGTTGAACATTCGACAATTTCTTGAGGAATTTCTTTTTTAACTTACTATTTCCGTGGTGAAAAGTAAACTAAACTCTTTGTCGGTTGCAAAATCAACTTTTTTTCAAAGATTTGTCTTTTTTATCGCGAATTTCATTTGTAGTATCATCCCTTCTACTAACATATTAAATCTTTCTCAGATGAAAAAGCAAATGTTGGGTTCGAAACTAGACAATTTTGGCAAACATTCCTCCCTTTCGAATGAATTTTTTAAATTGAATTTTTTAAATTGAACATTAAACTGCACGCGTAAAGGTGGAATTACTTCTGAGATTTTTTTCTAACAGGTTCTTCCTCGTTGGTGTGTATAGGAAATTTATCTTTTTGCTTAATGTTTTGCACTCTTCTAATTTCGTTGAGAATTCTACTATTATATTCTTGGTGGAAAATTCATATATTTTTGTCACAATTATTCTATTTAGTTCCAAATCCAACCATTTTTTGGAAAATTTCTCCTTTTTGGATTTCATTTGACTATTTGTTATTTCAAATTAAAAAAACTTTTTTCTAAAATATACCTTGTTAAAATGTAATTCGTTCTGTTCAACATTCACTCTCTTCAGTTAAAAGATACAATTTCCTGCGTATTTGTTTTTGTTGTTTCAATTGACAGTTGTACTGTTGGGGAAGGTTTAAGATTCGACCATTCCGTTACAAAAAGTATTGTGTAAAAAATCATCGGACGCTTACAATGATTCTCCTGCATTGAATTTCCATTCATTTCTTCGCCATTATAGGAACTATATGAATAACAAAATCGCATACTTTGTGCAACAATTTTGTCCATATTTGAAAATTATTGATTTGTATACATATCTTTTTTTTGTTTTGTAGTTACTTTTTCTATACTCTCTTCTATAGTTGTTTCTATAATCGCAAACAAATTACGAGAAATTCATTATCGGAAAATCATTATATAATAATCATCATTATTATTATTATTATTTCCCAACGAAACTTTTTCGCAAGGTTTTTGTTGAAAATTAATCTCTTGACTTGAAAAGTCAAACATTTGGTTACAAATTCACCTGCTTTGGATAAAAATTAACTTCATTAATTAATTTAATTATTTTGAAACTTATTGCATTACTTCGTATAGAGGTTTATTGGAATGCAGAACATAGTTTAATTCCAAAAAATTATTTATGGTATACGTTAAGAAGATATTTTCTTAGTCGAAGAATATGTAGTGTCGGAGCAATAGAAATAGATCAGTGCCTCGACATAATCAATTCTCTACTTCAGAAGAGTCTCTTAGACAAGAAATCTGAATTCCGTTAAAAAAATCGACCTTTCCGGTTGATATTTTGTCACTTTTTAATAAATTATTATAAATTATTAAATGAACAAAACTAAGTTTTAATTCCACATTTAAATTCTTTGGGTGTCAAAGTTGATAAAAAGCTTAACTTTAAGGCAAACCAAATTTTTGTGGATGACTCTATTACAGAAAATTTGCATGAATTTCCGGAAATTTTTAAAAATACTCCGCCGAGATCGGGCAAAAAACCATGGAAAAACAGTTCATCATTTGTTAAAATTTGTACGACACCAATATCGCGCCATTACTCCGCCCAGGCCCGGGACAATAGTTTGCCGCTTCTTATATTCTGCACTATACCAGTATCATGCCAGTACTCCGCCGAGATCCAGCAAAAAACCTTAGGACAACAGTTCATTATTTGCTAAAATTTGAACGACACCAGTATCGTGCCATTACTCTGCCCGGTTCCGGCACAAGATCGTAAGACAATAGTTTGCCGTTTTATGTAGACTGAACCACGCCAGTATCGTGCCAGTACCCTGCCGAGATCCGGCGCATATCCGTGAGACAGTGGTTTACCATTTGTTACAGCCAGTTCTGTGTCCTAGACTGTGCCATTGCCGTGTCACCATCGGACTTGAAGTTGGCATTAGCCCGTAGAACCAGAGCTGATATTTGTTTAATACTACACAGAATCCGTACTGGGTGGGTACTGTTCTGCCGATATTGGAAGTTTGATTAGGCATAGTGCAGCTCCAGTATCAATATCCGTACTACGCCAGGATTGGCTAGCCAAGTGTTGGAACTTTGCTCTTGGCGCGCTACCACGCCAGTTTTAAGCATCGTCCGAAGTCTGTAATTTCCCATTCGGTTTGGGAAGCCGTTTGTAGTACTCGTAATTAAAGTCGGATTCAAAAGTCCTGACACCTGGCTTTGAAGCTTTATCACTCGGCGAGGAAAAATCGCAGAATATTGAGTCAAAGACAGAAATATTCTTTAACATTATACGTGTAAAGCGATGTCAGTTTGATTTTCGTCAAAAAAATTTTGACTTTCCTGTTTTCGATCTTAATGAGTTTCAATACTGGAAAACTCGTATTGAAAAAACGTTCTTTCTCAGCATTGTCCAATATAAGCGTGAAAGACATCCCTTCCAAAAAAAAGGGCTGAACTCCCTGCAGCCATAGGCGTCGGCTGAATCTCCTCTTCACTGTACATGAGACATTACGAATTTTCAAAGCCTCATTTAGCCTTTAAATTTCAAATGGTTTGAACGTCTAGTCTAATGGAATCGATGTTTATTATAAAAATTAAAAAAGTTTATCATAAGTATATAAAAAACCAATGGTAATTTACAAAAAACGTATTTGTTTAAACAATGTTTTCCTTCCACAATAATGTAAAGATATAATTTTATTTTTAAAATTTTGTTAAGTCTTCAAACAATCATTGTTTGTTTGAACAATTTGTTCCCTCTGCAAATTGTGTAAAGTTTTCATCTTTCGGGATAAGTGTTATAAATTTTATGAATACTAAGAGTACAACTTCTTGTTTGACATAATTGGTAATTTCTTAAACAATTTTTTCCTTCCACAATCGTGTAAAGATATTATTTTGTTTTAAAAAATTTTTTAAGTGTTTAATCAATCATTATTTGTTTGAACAATTTTTTTCCTCTGGAAATCGTGTAAACTTTTCATCTTTCGGGTTAAATATTATAAATTTGATGAATACCAAGAGTAGAACTTCTTTTTTAGCATATTTGATAATTTTTTTAACAATTTTTATTTCTTTAAACAATTTTTTCTCCCACAGTCATGTAAAGATATTATTTTATTTATAAACAAATTTTAAGTGTTTAATCAATCATTATTTGTTTGAACAATTTCTTCCCACTGCAAATCGTGTAAAGTTTTCATCTTTCGGGATAAATTTGATAAATTTCATGAATACTAACATACTAACTAATTGTTCGAACAAATACTGATTATTTAAGCACTTAAAAAAATGTTTAAATAAAATAATATCTTTAAATTATTGTGGAAGGAAAACATTGTTTAATTTTTAGATGACAGTTACTCCCAGTGGGACCCTGCGGTGGTTGTTAACCTTTAGTTTTTAATTATATATATGTATATGTATATTCAGTGAATTGGAGTATTTCCTCACTGTAAATTTTCTTCGACCATTTTTTTAAAATAACGTAGTTATTCTTCGTGAATAAAATTAATTTGGTCATACGGTCATATAAAACCCTGGATATCTATTTTATGGCTAGTTAAGTATGTCGGTTTCAATTCTATTCCCTGATCTATTACTTTTCTTTTAATCAAGTTTTCTAATTTCACTTGTTGTGCTTCATTCAATTCTACTATTCCTACAGAAATTTGCTCGCAAAATTCTAAATTTGTCTTTCTTTCTACTTTCACGCGCGTAATATTATTATTTGTTACCGCATTATTTCTAAAATTACACCAATTAATCTTTCTAATCGCAAATAATTGTTCTTTTACCGAATCATTTTTGACCGCTGGTTTATCAATATAATTATCTTCATCTTAGAAACCTTTTTCTCTTTATCACATTCTAATGTACCTTCAAATTCGTTTTCTAATTCTCCATCTTTATTTTTCGTATGTAAATTCGTGTTTATTTTGTTTTCGATCTTTATTTTCTGTGTATCCTTATTTGTTTTCCTACTTTCTTTCTATATATTTTGACTAGCCTGCTTATCTAATCTCTCGACGCCCACGCTGGCTCGTGCGAGTGTTGCGTCGCTCGCATTGTAGGGTTTAGGATGTGGGGCACTAGGGTGGCTCTTATTTTTAAAGATTGAATTTTCTCCACGCTACCCCCCCCCCCCAGTTTGGTTCCATTTTATGTAGAAATAATTTCTGCAAAAGTTGAGCTTAATCAGACTAAGGGAACGGGTGCCCCTGGGCCCTTGAACATAAAAATGGCTTGAACATAATGGCTCTTTTTTATAACCTCAGAATTTTCGGCGATATTCACTCACAATCTGAAGCACTTAGTGTTTCTGTTGTTCGTTTTTCGTAAATAATGTATTATATTCTTCTATAAGCTTCCTCTCTCAGCCGAATCATTCACAACTTTCAATTTACTTACTAACTCCAGTCCCTCAACAAAACATTCATTTTTAGGCCACGTCGACGGTTCTGTTTTAAGGAATTCATCATTCAAGTTAAATCATCCGAAAAATCGTTTAGCGTCAGCAGAAACGAATTGCTCAATTCCATTTTTAATCATTTCTGGGATTCCATCGATTTGAACTTGCACTCGCTTCACATTCTCATTTGATGATTCTGTTTCGCGATTCAAAACATTGACCATTTTGATTTTTGATTCTGATGACAATTTCGGATCAAAGAAAGCTAATGCGACAGTTTCAAAACTTACTTTTTTTAATGCAACACGAGAGATATCGGGATCGATAGCTTGATATTCATAAAGATTTGACAAAACCCTGAAATGCAAATAAGGTGCTCCACTAGCAGAAGGTGCACAAAACCATGCTTAGACGTACAGACTAACAATAAAAATATAAATATCACATTCTCTTCTTCTGGAGCTATTACAAATTCACGACGAAAGAGAAAGATTTTCAAGCAATAAATAGCTTTTGCCATCCACCTCGCATGATAGATGACCCCCGGAATACGAAAAAATAGTCCACGAGGTGGAACTTCGCCAAGGAAAATTATTACTAATTCCAAAAATTCCCTATAATCCTCTCTAGGCTGCTGCTCCTTAAAAGTATTTTCAACTAAGTGAAGGAACCAAGATACGTCGCCCTGATTAAAGTGTCCTTTGACCTTTTCGTTTTCAACCCCTGATCGAAAATTATGAGCATTGATTCCAGACCAAGCCTTTTTACACTTATTAAAGATCAATACAGTCGGACCCGTAGTTCTGCCCATTTTTTCCCCGAAAACGCTTCTAAGAATAACTTCATATATATGATGTCTACAAGCAAAGTACAAAAGATCTTTTTCTAAAAAAATTTTCTATTAAAACGCACGCACCTCTATAACTTCCAGTATTCGATGCTGTTGTATCAAAAACTAATGCTTTAACACAATCTTGGAGACCCTATTTAATTCTTGTTATATATTCTTGAAGTAATTTTCTGCATGGAATTCAATGAAAATAAAAATAAAATAAAAAAATGTATGTCCTATTTTGAAATTTAATTTTCCACATGTTTTTAATATTATATAGGTGCTTCCATAAGTTTCCCAGGCATATAGTTATACATATACTAGGACAATTTGTGACTGTAAGAATTCATTTTTTAAATATATTTGACTCTTAAATTCTATTTTCTTAATTTTCAACATGCTTGAGGAGGAAAAATATATTATTCAATTTAAAAAAAATTACAGTATATTCAGCTCATAAAGAACTAACAATTTTTTGATATTAGAAATCGACTGCTAGAAAATTTTTTTTTGTCGGCCCATCCTATTAAACAACTTGTATAATAATACAAAAAATAATACAAAAAACAATGTAATATATTATTTTTTCAGGATGGACATTACCGAACTTACTGCAAGGAAGAAAAATTCCTTAAACTTTCTTGAAGTTTTTCAAGATTCTGGGATGAGAGCGAACCCTATACACTCCTAGTTGAACCGATAAGATCGCTCCAATGGTGTCGACATTCTCCCCCTTTGGAGCGACCAGTCGCCTCATTTGGAGTGACCAGCCGCTCAAAGTCCGAAAGTTACTTTTCGCTCCAACGAAAAGTGACACTTCACTCGAAACGGAGAAGCTCACTTCTAGCTTCAAGTTGGAGCGACGATTAACACCATTGCAGCGGCATCTCACTCCAAGAAATTTAAAGAGTATAAAATAAAAAAAGCTGAAACCATTTGCTTAGATAGTTAGCGGTTTATGAAAAAAGAGGGTTGAAAGAAATTCGTGCTGAATAACTAACAGTCGAATTGTATAGCGCTCGAGGTAATTGAGACAGAGCAATGGTCTAAGTTGTAGACTGGAAGGCCTGCCGTTCATGCATTCGCGTCCTCGTACTTTTATTCAACATTTTTTCTAATTTTTTTTTTTTATAATTTAAGCGTGAATATGTATAAATATTGTAAAAACAACAATAAATAGTAAAAAATATGTTTAAAATCGAAAAATTATTTTTTTCTGACACAAAAATTTGTTTATCATTAAGTTGATGTCTGTAATGTATAATAAATATTTTTTTGACTAACAATCATTATTATTTTGCAATTTGTCGATCTTTTTACCGGTGGAAAATTAGTTTGAAAAATTATATGCATGAAAGAAGATTCAAAATACCTAAACATATCAAGGAAATGGCTACGCGTACGATTAGACACTGCATTTTTTCTTCCACACTATTTCGAAGAGCATAAAAAAAGCTATTTCTTCAGATAGAAAAAAAAAAGAATTAAAGTGACGTTTTTTCAATAAATCCATTTTAATTTTGATTTTCAAACACAAACATTTTCTGCAAAATTAAGAATATTGTTATAAAAATCTGAAGGTACATGAAAAGAGCTTTTCAAAACACTACAATGGAAGTCCAATCGGATTACCCTAAGAGAATTGACACTAACTTGAATGTACAAAGGCACGTGAATAAGTGAAAACTTCAGGCCCCTGTACATTGGCAACCAGTTTTAAAAATTGTGCTATGGTTTGGTAATTTAATATAGGTCCACCAGGACTATAATTCAACCAGGTTTGAACTCGATAAAAAAACTATAATATTAGATGAGAAAAACTTGACGTATTCTGTCCCATATCAGTATGAACCTTTTCCATTTGTTTAAAACATATTTTCAACCAAATATAAAAAGTTTGCACCTTCTCTGAATAACATGAACTGATTAAATTAAATCGAAAATCAAAATGATCGATTTACTTTGTTGTTAATTATTTAAACAACAGTTCATTGTTGAAACGTAACTTTGTTGTCATGTATTTTTACCATTTACACATAACATGTACACAATTTCCATTTGTTTAAACCATTTTTTTTTATAATATATCAAAAATATACACTGTCTGTGATTACCTTGAACTATTTTGTGACAGGAATATAATTTTAACACCTAATTTCCCGCAGACGTCAAGTCGAGGATCAATATCTTTGAAATCTCTAATTACATAACCTCAAAAACAGCTAAAAAACGCGTTTTTTGCACTTTTAGGTTAGGATATCTTGAAAACCTGATGTACAAGAGTAATTTTGAGTTCGAATTCGGATTCAGCGCATCAAAATCCTTCGGAAATGTTAGGTCTGGTATCTGTCTTTAAAATTTGTCGGCCTGTGTTATTTTAGTTTACTTCAGTTCTTCAAAATTCACTCAATTCTACTTAATTCAACGAATTTTTTTGAATTTTTAAAAGTTTGTATTCAGCAGATTCTGAATTCGTTTAACTTCATCGTAAATTTTTATGAATTTTATCGAATTCTTCTCGTTTGCCTTAAATTCCTCTAAATTCATTCCCATCTTACAGAAATCAATGGAATTGTTTTTCATTAAAACTTTTTTGTCCAATTCCAGTTGTTTTGAAATCTTATAAATTAATCCTGAATTTTCCACCCCTTGAGCGTGACAAAAAGTACCCCTTGCTCCTTATATTTTATTCCATAGGGAATTCGAGACCTGAAATTGTTAAAATAATTGTCGTACAGCAGCTATTCTTAACTAATCGCAATGAGGCAATAGTTTCTCTCATATTTTATATCAAAACTATGGATTTCAAACTTAAATTAAAAATGTTTGGTCAGTCTGAATAAATCTTCTGCAGCGAGTCCTTATACCTGGAAGACTTAGGGCCATAAAAAATGCATTGAAAATTTGCTTAAAGGCAAAATTATGTCCACAAAAAGTGCTTTTGGCCACACTGTGTGACGAACAAAAGGGCGTACCGAATTAGGTCATTTTATATCCCAATTTGGGACGTCCTTCGGTGCGTCCTTTTGTATATCCTTTGGTGCGTCCTTTGTGCGAACTTTTGTACGTCCTTTTATATGTTCTTTTCTTCGTCCAACATATAATATATAATATATAATTATAAATGTATCATTTAAATTTATTGAGAGTTCGCAAATGAAATTAAAAGTCTAACTACTATTAAGATATTCTGTGTTAGTTGCTCGTTGCAATATATAATTATAAATTTATATTTTCAGAATATTGCCCGTTGGCAAATGAAATTGACAGTCTTACTACGATTAAGATATTCTGTGTTAGATGCTCGTGGCAATATATAATTATAAATTTATATTTTCAGTTTATTGCCCGTTGGTAAATGAAATTAAAAGTCTAACTACTATAAAGATATTCTGTATTCGTTGCTCTTTGCAATATATAATTATAAATTTATATTTCCAGTTTTGTGCCCGTTGGAAAATGATATTAAAAGTCTCAATACGATTAAGATATTCTGTGTTCGTTGCTCGTCGTAATATATAATTATGAATCTATATTTTGAGTTTATTGCCGTTTTGCGGATGAAATTAAAAATTTAACTGTGACTAAGCTATTCTGTCGTTGCTCGTTGCAACATTTGATTATAAATAAATATCTTAAGTTTATTGTCCGTTGGAATTAAAAACGAAGATCTGTTAATGTGCTGCAGGTACATTATAAAAAAGGTGTTAATCCACTGTGAAAACGATGTGAAAACGTTATAATTGTAATTATTTGAATAATTAATTAGACTGAAAAACGTAATTCAGCACGGCAGATAAACCTATTTTGAGGAAAACTAAAAATCTGACTACGATTAAGATGAAAAGTGTAAGGTTTTCAATGGAAATTCTATGTTCGTTAGTCGTTCATTGTTTAAAAAAGTTTGTTAAAACAAATACATAATTTATAAAGGAGAAAAAAACTTTAAAATATGTTTTGGAAAGTTTTATACCCAGACCAGACTTTTTTCCGCTTATGGTTTTTTATACAATTACCGTTCTCAAGTTATAGCGTTATAAATAATTAAACTTGCACTAAAATTGGCATATATATATTTCGGTTCGGTTTTGATTCCTCAGGAATCGAACCGAAGGGCTTATGAAAAAGCCACCGAACGCGTCCTCGGGTTGCGGATAGAGGATCCCTGTACCAAAGGCTTCTGCTCAATATGGTTACAATAATTAATAAGCAGTCGCGGACAATTGTCCAGGGATGGTCCCGAAGGAATAACGGGACGATCGTAACTGAACACATTTCCGAAACCAGACAGTAAATTCGTAACTCCCGCATCCAACTTAAACCTGCAAATGGGGGCGAGTCTGACTGAACACATTTCCCTAACCAGTCTGTAAATGCGTAGACCAGCCAGCCCCAACTTAAACCTGGCAAAGGAGGCCAGAGTAACTGAACGCATTTCCGTTACCAGTCAGTAAATTCGCAGTCCTTCGCCACACAATTGAACCTGGAAAAGGTGGCTAGCGTAACTGAACGCACTTCCGTAACCAGTCAGTAACTTCGTAGCCCAACCACACAATCAGACTTGAAAAAGGGGACGAGTATGTATGAACACATTTCCGTTATCAGTCAGTAAATTCGTAGCCCCCCGCCACCAAATGAAACCTGAAAAAGAAGGCTAGCGTAACTGCACTCATTTTTGTAACCAGTCAGTAAATTCTAGGCCCGCCCCCCAACCTAACCTGGAAAAGGGGACGAGCATGACTGAACACATTTCCGTGACCAGGAAGAAAATGCGTAGCCCCCAGCCACCACTCAAACATGGAATCGGAGGCGAATGTAACTGAAAGTATTTTTTATAAGTAGTCATTATACGCGTATCCCTCACTCCCCCGAATTGAAACAGTGAAAGAGAAGGTGCATAGCTGAACACATTTCCGTAACCACTCTGTAAATGCGTAGTCCGCCACCCACAACTTAAACCTGAAAAAAGAGGCGGGTCTAACCAAAGCACTTCCGTAACGAGTCAGTTATTCGTTACCTGGAAAAGGGGGCGCGTATGACTGAACACATTTGTAACTAGTCTGTATATGCGCAGACCCCCGCTCCTACATTAAAGATGAAAAAAGAGGCGAGCCCCACTAACGCATCTCCCTTTCACTAGTCAGTAATTTGTAGCCCCCCCATCCAATGAAACTTGGGAAAGGGGACGAGCATAACTGAACACATTTCCGTAACGAGTCTGTAAATTTGTAACACCTTGCTGCTAAATTAAACCTGGAAAAGGAGGAGAGCGTAAGTGAACGCATTTCCGTAACCAGTCAGTAACTTCGTAGCCCAACCACACAATCAAACTTAAAAAAGGGGACGAGCATGTCTGAACACATTTTCGTAACCAGTCAGTAAATTCGTAGCCCCCTGCCACCAAATAAACTCGGGAAAGGGGGCGAGTATGGTTGAACGCGTTTCCGTGACCGGTCAGTGAATGCGTAGCCCCCGCCATCCATGAAAGCTGGAAAAAGGGACAAGCGTGACTGAAAACATTTTCTTGACCGCTCAGTTAATGCGTAGCCCCCCTCACTTGAACGTGGAAAAGGGGACGAGCATAACTGAAAATATTTCCGTAATCAGTCAGTATATTCTTATTCCCCCCCCCTACTCAAACTCGGAAAAGGGGGCGAGTATGCCTGAACACATTTCCGTAACCAGTCATTCACTTCGTAGCCCAACCACACAATCAAACTTGAAAAAGGGGACGAACATGTCTGAACACATTTCCGTTATCAGTCAGTAAATTCGTAGCCCCCCGCTACTTAACTAAACCTGGAAAAGGAGGCTAGCGTGAATGAAAACATTTCCTTGCCCACTCAGTGAATGCGTAGCCCCCCGCCCCCCTCACTTTAACGTGGAAATAGGGACGTTTGTAACTGAACACATTTCCGTAACCAGACAGTAATTTCGTAACTCCCGCATCCAACTTGTACCTGTAAAAGGGGGCGAGTATGACTAAACACATTTCCTTAACCAGTCTGTGAATGCGTAGCCCACCCAGCTCCAACTTAAACCTGGCAAAGGAGGCTAGAGTAACTGAACGCATTTCCGTAACCAGTCAGTAAATTCGTAGCCCCACCCCCAGTCAAACTCGTGAAGGGGGCGTGTATGTCTGAACGGAAAAGGGCACGCGCGTAACTGAACACATTTGCGCAATCAGTCTGTAAATTCGTAGCTCTTGCCCTACTTAAACTCGGGAAAGGTGGCGGGTATGTCTGAACACATTTCCGTCACCAGTCTGTAAATGCGTAGCCCCGTGCCCCTAACTTAAGCCTAAAAACTTTATTTATTACATTATAAATAGCTGATGTCGATAATGGCTCATAAAAGTTGTTTATAAAATTTAAAAAAAATCAATAGCTTTCATGAGTTCAATATAAAAACTCTTTTTATTTATAAATTGTTGAGATTTAGTGCGAATAGTACTTTTTAAACAAAATACCACTTTCTACAGATCACATATAAACACATGAAAAATTCTTGCATACTTCTGAACATTTGTACTATCCTCCTAATCATTCTGAAATATCATAAAATTATTTAAAAATTTGCGAACAGAATAAAAGCTTAGTGCACCTAAATAATAATTTACTATACTTTATCATTTTTGTCAGATGAATTTGTATATTCCAACAGTTATTCATGGGTTAGAGAAATTTTGCAATGTTTTTAATTGTTAGTTAAAGCTACTGATTATTTACGAACTTTTCACAATACTTTAAACAATCTCTCTTGCTTTTCAAATGAATTGTAAATTATTAGGTAAAAGTTTAAAATAGTTTCGAATTGTATTATTAACCTTTGTAAGTGAAAAATTAGCAATCAGAAATCAATTTTTATAGTATAAATATTGTATACTTTCATCAATTTCTACAGTTCTACTAGGTCCCCCAATTTTTTGTTTTTAAACGTTAAATTTTAAGGTTTTAGAATTTTTTAGGATTTATAATATCTGAGAAGCTACTTTGATACATATTCGATTGCAAAAAATTTGTTGTTGTTCAAAAAAGTATGAAAATGGTTACAAATTGCTTTAATTAAAAAACATAAAAAACGCATATTTCCTTGACAAGTAGAATCCACACATAGTTGTCCAAAAAGGCCGTTTAAAAAATCTTGAACAGAAATTTGCAATTTTTTCGACATTTTTCAGTCTAATAGGTGCTGAAATATCTACGCAGTAGCATACGTTATTAAATTATCCAAAACTTGTATAGAGAATTGCATAAAAAGTTTCAGTGTCGGCTGGTTTAAATGGGGATTTGATTCAAACGTACCAACGCAACATAATACAGTAGCGTCTTGTTGAGCATCACATCGCCCCGCTGAGCAACGAGCTCGAGCTCGAGCGCCTTACAATAGGAAGGGTCATCGTTAGCGACAGGTATCATACGGTACCCTGACACATCCTTAAGGCAAATTAAATATTTTTTACTTGAATAGAAAACAAAGCGCGTTTATTTATCAATTGAAATTTTTAGCCTCCATACTGTTTATACAATTATTTTACATCACCTCTATGGTGCATTTACGATTATTTTTCAAATTAAGCGATTAATTGAATTTTTAACGCCTTTGACTCAATGGCTGGCTCTAGAATTCTTCTTTATCTAGAAAAAAATGAAATTTTCGCTCACGAAATAGTAAAAAATGAGGTGATAAGAACTTAGAAAATCAATAATATTTTTTACCACACACATACACACACACACACACACACACATATATATATATATATATGAGAAGTTGTAGGCTCCGGAAGCTATGATCATGGTTCCTTGAAGCAACCAATCCCGACGCAACTGGAACGTGTACATCGTCCACTTCTGCTCCTTCTTTCCTAGAAGGTAAGCAAGAGCGGGAAATTTACGCGAGACAACATCGGGCAACACTGTTCCTTGGACTCAGGTCTCTAGCCGCGGATGACCTTACGCGGCAGACAAGACAGTTGGAGATGCAGATTTCAACTCTGGGTACATTTTTAGAGCTACCAATTACATGTTGGCATTATCGGCTAACTGCAAAGGTGGTCTTGCTGGAACGGGCGGTATGTTTTTGCGCAAAAAGAATACCTGATCTCTTAAATATTGAGGCGTTTTACCAGCATATTTCAGGTGCATATTGACCCAACGCTCGTGTTACCTCTGCATGAATCCTCTTCGCGCCGGTGAGCTTCTTTGCCAACAGGTAACGATATCCCTCCTGAGTTGGTCCGGCCACTGAAATCGGTGTTCTCGCATTTGTCCGGGGCCATTGCCTGGTCGTCGCCTCGGTTCGGTCCTATTGCCACTCCCAACTGAACCATAGCCTCCATCCGAGAGAGGCAATTCAGGGAATTAGTTTTTCGAGAGAATGACTAATTTTTTGTATAATTGTGATATAAAATTGAATATTAATATTTTGTCATTTTCTTTTTTAGTTGAAAATTCAACTATTTATTTGAAAATTCGACTTCATTGAAAAGTAAACTCCTTTGTCAGAAGTTTATTTTTTTAAGGTTCATCAGTCTAATGGAAAAATTATCTCTTCAATTGTAAATTTATCTATTTTTTTGAAAATTTGACTTTTTTAAATAATTTTTTTCAACTAAAAATTTAATTGCTTTGTTGAAAATTCGTTTTTTTTTTGTTACAAACAATTTTTTTATCTGATAATTTAAGCAATCCAGTTGAATATTGCACAATTTTAGTTAAAACTTCATCTCTTCGATTGAATATTCAACTATTTCAGTTGACGGTTCACCATTTTAGTTTAAAATTCATCACTTCGGTTGAAAATTTAACTACTTTGATGAAAATTCGTTTCTTTGCTGTTGTAAAATGAATTTTTTAAACTGGATTCTTAAATATTTCATTTTTGGTTAAAAATTTATCTTCTATTTTTAAAGATTTAAGTGTTTGGTCAAAAATTCGTCTTTTTTAGTAGAAAAATAATGATTTTGGTTGAAAATTTAATTACTTGATTGAGACTTAAACTGCTTTCTTCAAAATTCATTTTTTGCTTTGTTTTGAAGATTCGATTTTTCTAAATTAACATTTTTAACTAAAAATGTATGTACTTTGTTGAAAATTCCTTCTTTTGGTTGAAAATTAATTTTTTTAACTGATAATTTAATCAATCCAGTCGAATATTACACAGTTTTAGTTAAAAATGTATTCATCTCTTCCGCAGTTGAAAATTGAATTATTTCAGTTGAAGATTCACCATTTTAGTTTAAAGTTCATGACTTCGGTTGAAAATTTAACTACTTTCATGAAAATTGGGTTTTTTATTGTTGTAGAATGAATTTTTCAAACTAGAGATTTACCTATTCCATTTTTGTTAAAAAAAATTTTTATTTAAAAGTTTACCTAGTTGGTTGAAAATTTATCTTTTTCATTTAAAAATTAAAGTATTTCGTCGAAAATTCGTATGTTTGGTAGAAAATTTATTAATTTGGTTGAAAATTCATTTCTTACGTTGAAAATTCAATTATTTAATTGAAAAACAAACGTAAATTAGCTTAAAATTCGATAACTCAGTCAATTTCAACCAATTCTAATAAAAAGAGTTCAGTACACGCGGAAATAAACTCGGAAGTTTGAGCGCGCCTAGGGCGCGCGACTGTTGGTTCTCGAGCTTCGCGCTCGATAATATATTTATCTCGCGCTTCGCGCTCGATGATTTATTCACCTCGCATGAGAAACAGCTAAGGTGAAATGCTATATGATTCAGACGAGATAGAAGACGCTTTAAAAGACTCGTTCAAAGAATTATTAGGAGGTGAAGATATAGGGCAACAGAACTGCGACATAAAATGGTAAGGCTGCGGGTGTTGACAGTATTAGCACTAAAATGCTTGAATACGGTGGCGAGTATATACCTCACAGATTGTGCGAATTGTTAAATTTATGTATCGAGACGGGACAAGTCCCAGACGATTGGAGAAACGCGACTATCGTACCCATATACAAAAGAAAGGGAGATAAAAACAACTGTAATAATTACATAGGTATCAGCTTACTAAGTACCGTGAGTAAAATATGCTCAAAAATACTTATTCGTAAGGTAATGGAAATTACAGAAGAAAATATATGGAAAGTCCAAAGTGGATTTATGCTAGGAAGATCATGTACAGATCAGATATTTAGCTTAAGAAAGATCACAGAAAAAGCCTAAGAGTAGGAAAGAAAGTTTCCTGTGCATTTATGGTCCTAGAAAAAGCATTCGACAAGGTAACTAGATGTAAACTTTGGAAAGTCCCTAAAGAGTACAGAGTCCATGGATGGCTTCTACAAGCAATACATACAATATATGCGGGCAGTAAAGCGAGTGTAAGGGTTAATGGGAAACTGAGTGACTGTTTCGATATTGTGCAAGGCGTGAAACAAGGATGTTGCAGACAAATAAACTTATTACTATATACTAAATAAATACCATGAATATAAATAATATAAACATTTTATAAAGTTTCAAGTGGATTAGTGATGACCCTCAGAGACCCTTAAGACATTAAAAATAGTCTGGCTCCGTCTCACGAGCTAGACATGCAGAATGACTTGAAATTGTCTTGGATTGGTCTTTACCCAAGGCAAAATCAAGACCACATATTTTTACCCGGGCTGTCAAGAAAAGGATAAGAGTGAGATTCTCGCGATTGACATAAATTTCCTGCGTAATATATGCAGAAAAAGACTTATGGACAAAGTGAAAAACGAGATAATCCTCAAAGAATGTGGTGCAGAAGAAACACTAGTTCACATATTGGAAAGAAATCGGTTAAGATGGTTCGAACATGTTGAAAGAATGAAAGATGAACGACTGGCGGAACAAGTATATACAGGTAAAGTAAATGGCAGTGTGCCCAGAGGCAGACCGCGAAAAGAATGGTTAGAATGTGTTAATGAAACTTTAATTCGAAGAGACATAAGAAGCCATAGTAACACGAGAGCTTGCATGAAAGAATCTATGGACGTGAATGAAGCTAGAGAAGTATGCCAGGGCAGAAAAATGTGGCGACAAATAGTTTATAAAAAGAATGTAGTAGAGTGAATAACGCCTTCAATAAAAGATCTTACAAACTGATGGGCCCGAGTGGGGAGCTTCACATGAAGGCTTTGTGAGACCCTCCTCATGAGGTGATCGCTAGAGAGATCGAGCAACAACCTGAGTCGGAGCTGTTTTGCGGAGCAAACGTGTTATTTAAATAGATAACATGAGAATTCTAGATCAATCTAAAAAATAAATACCTTCCACCACACATTACTCCCTTCACCACCGATTGAATCACGCCTGCCCTGGAAGAGAAATGACTTAATGGTATAATAATATCAATAATTATAGAGAAAACCTAATTAAAATCATTATTTACCACATACAACTCTTGAACTAACCTTAAAGCACCACCATAACATTCCTTTTCATCTACTAAGGTGATAAATATTATAGCCTAAATACTTACCTTTATTATACGTTGATATGTCAACTACCGATTTTACTTAATTTTCACACGTGACACCTTACCTTAATCAATTGACTGTTTATAGAGCTTTATCAAAGTGCCCGCCAGAGTTCGTATTTTGGTGCACACCGCGATTAAGGGATAGGCTGGAACAGAGAATGAGATATTAAGAAGGATAGACGATTAATAATGCTGAGAAATATGTAGACGAAGGTTCACGTGAGTCCAAGGATTCGATCATGTTTGCCACGAATGGAAACCCGTGAGCAGACACGCGCACATGTGCAGTGATGTTTGCGCTGCCACGTGTTATGAACACTCCCCTATGGCTCCTATGTTATATTTTGACATATCGATACATATATAGTTTATGTTTGTTGGCGTTTTTATTTTTTGTTTGTATACGGTGTATATCACGTTTCTCAATTGTTACGATTGTTACTGAATTGAAAACGAGAAGGAAAATGGCATCGAAATTACAAAAAGGATCTAGAAAGTGTAATTACTACAATGACATTATTATAATCATTTGTGGAGTGAGTAAGTAAGGGATAAAGTTAATTTCAGTGAACAAAATATTGTAAGTTATTATGATCAGACATGCAAGTTCAAGATGTCCAACTCGTGTTGACATGGTTGACGTGGAAACCGCCAGTGCGCAAGTGCGCGGGTCTGCTCACGGATTTCCATTCGTGGCAAACAATAACGAATTCTTGGACGTTCCTCATCCCACTCCCCACGTACAGAGATACTAATCCTTACTATTCTTTCGTGGCCTAGGCTAAGCTAAAGGAGAAGGGATTGGAAAGGATATGTGCCTAATTATACTCAGAAGGAGATAGAAAAAAGATTTACATGTAATTTTCAATATACATATTCTATGTATTTCAGTCAACTCTTTAATTTATTTCCATTTTTACATTCTCATCTCAATGAGAAGGTATTGGTTTTATGTGAAAAATGACTTTCGCGGATTCAATCAAATCTACTTTCCAACCGAGCAATTCACGCCTACCCCGAAAGGGAAACGGCTTAATGACATAATAATAATAATAATAATAACAATTGAAACCTCTAGACTTTGAAGGATGTATGAATAAAAATTCTAAAATGTTGATTATTTTTGGAAATCAAAAGTCAAGTTTTCAATTCTAAATCTTAAAAATTAAACAAATTTAGCATGCAAAGCATCAAAATTACAGAATTTATAATGGTAAAACTTGAAACTTGCATAATTTTTAATTGTAAATTGTCAAAATCAAAAACTCTTCAGTTGAGCGGGTGGGTGCAATAATGGTGTTCTTACGTTTTTAGAAGTCACTTATTCATCATTTTTTTATACATAACTTCATGAAAAACAAAGGAAGAACAAGTGCCTTTTGAAAATGCAAGAACACCGTTACTGCACCCAACCCGTCAATTTTAAAGATTTACAATTTAAAGTTTTGCAATTTTGAAGAGTTACAATCAAACTCTCTTCAATTCTATGGATGTATAAATAAAAATTCTTAAATTTGAATAATTTTGCAGATCAAAGGTCAAGTTTTGAATTACGAATCTTTTTAATTGTAAAAATTAAATCTTGCATAATTTTTTATTGTAAATTGTCACAATTAAAAACTCTTAAATTTGAAAGATTTACAATTCAAAGTTCTATAATTTTAAACAGTTACAATTGACAAATCTTCAGTTTCGATTATGTATAAATAAAAATTTCTAAATGTTGACGATTTGGAGTTTTATAGATTTGCAGTTGCAAATTCTTTAATTGTAAACAGTAAAAATGACAGCATTTATTGATTTTTTGGAAATTCTTATAATATTTTACATAATATGTAATTTATATTTCCGTATATAAAAAAGAAACTTTACAGGAACTTCAAGTTGCTTGAATCAGTGACTGGAAATGTAACAAGTTAATATTTTCGCGAAGTAACTGTAACTGTAATTAGTTCCTTTTTTTAAGGAACATCCCCAACACTGGATCTAATTTTAAATGAGCCTAATTTCAGATAAAAATTATTGTTATTTCGATCTAATATGATGAGAATTTGATATTCCAATTCAAACTAAAGAATTTTTATTCAACCGCAACCCATGCAAAAATGGGGACAAAGTGAATGAATGAATTTGAAGATTATTATTATTGATTACCACTACTCATTAGAATTTACAACTGAACCGTATATTTTACTAAAATTTTAATTGGACAACTACTTTGAGAACTGGATGGTAATATTCATTACTCAAGCTTCTGCAGAAGTATGCAAAAAATAATATAGAATATGAATATAATTAGAAAAATGAAATTCTAGGTAAAGAAATGTGAGATGATGAAAGTAAAGCTACATCTGTGAAAGCTCGTTAGTTTTAGCTCGAGAGATGCAGCAGATGAAGAGGGATTATCCATCTGCGTCATCGTAGATTATGATTATGATTATTAATTTTTTTGTAACTAACTTTCTCCGCAGAACAAGCTAAGCTTTAGTTAGAAATCCTCGTGTATTAAAAATTAAAGCGTTACTGACATCCGCCTCGTTACACGATCATTTAAGTTGGAACATTTTGCCCAGGTAATTTAATTTCGCTGCTTGGTAGCGAGAGCTGAGCACTATACGACTTACCCACAATTAATTCTGAACATATAGTTTCATTTATTTGGTGCGCTTCTACTCCCTCAGCGTATCACGTATTTGCGTATCTCCCCAGGTTTAGCTCAAAACCTTTTGCCTCTGTCTTTGCATTTAGAAATATCTCAGCTTTCTCGGTGACTCGAGGTGGAGATGAGGAAAGGTCCATATTTTTTTAGAACTTCAGTCTAAATAGACATCCAGTTGAATTAAATTCTTAGCCAAAGGAGAATAATAAAAATTATCCTCTTTTGTGCGACTTTTACAATTCTGGCTCATTATATATAATTGAAAACTAAAGGTTAACAACCACAACAGGGTCCCACTGGGAGCAACTGCCATCTAAAAAATGACATCGGCTCCCAGTAGGACCGCGGTGAATTCCATTCATGGCCACGTCTCACATAACATTAACATTTTCTGCTGTTGAACCATGAAGATATTGAAATATATGCCTTTTGTGAATATCATAACAAATACCTAGATCATAAAAGTCTTTATTTTTAATGGATATGAAAAAGCAACTTTGACGTACTGCTATCATCAAAAATACGATTTCGAGCAAATCCTTTAAACTCGGTGTGTATTTGAATTTTTGAGAATTTTCTAACAAACAACCCCTTCTTTACAAAATAGTAACTTGCAACCTTCTCCCGTTCCACCCTTCATGTATTAATTATATTACGAACGTAATAAAAATTGTAAAAAAAAGGAGTGAACAAGAGTATTGATAATTGTGAATAAATATTTAGTATCTTTCGATCAAATTTTCCTCCAAGATTGAGGAAAAATATTTTTAAATAAAAAAAATAATAACAATAATTCTATATGTCGCGATCACTCCATTATATAATTTTATTTAGTCAATACTTTCCCAATTGATTTGCATTTTATTTTATACACATATATGTAACCAGGAAGAGGTTATGAAACACATAACCTAAAATCATAGTAATCCGTATTTTCCTGTACCCAGTTTCAACATCACAATGCATTTGATTAGAATTGAAGTATTTGAATATCTCAAAATTACAAGAAATTTTAATTATAAAATTTTACATTTTAAAATCACTCACATTTGTCGCCTTATTTATCGAAGATGGAGAAATTAAGCAGTGGGTTCTGATTCGCTCAGTTTTTTACTTGCGCGTGGCTAGACCATGTATTTACGGATCATGGTCCTGGTCCATGATCCAACAAACTATGGTCCCGCCACTTGGGGGTATGGAATACGTTCAAGCCGCGTCTCGTACGACGACCTCCATATTGGTTACCATGACAACGCAGAGACGCTTTCCTATCTACGATTGAAATCATTTCGCGTCATGATGTAGCACAGCGTTTCTCAAACTTAGATACTTAAAAGTAGATAATAAGAATTTTTTTAGTTCTTGAAGATACATAATTTTACATTTATTAGAAATTGTACATTTGAAACTATTAATCCCTCAAGGACACTTGGTTTCGTTGTGACCCCACGGGCTTACAGATTTTTTCCGATAGTCTACGTTTTTTTCAAAAGTATTTTCATAGGATAGTTGAATTATCGTTGAGGTTTTGGAGATATTTTTTTTCTATTTTATATTATTTCAATATCACTCATGATTTTTTTCAGCAAAGAATATCTGGAGTTGTATTTGGAGTTGTGTCCTTCAAGCGTTAATCTATCATTATAATGAAGAAATATATCGAACTGCAAATACGTATAGTTAAAATGCATGAATCAGAAGAAAGTTCTTTCACAACTTATGCATGTATTTTTTTGAAGAATTAAATTTCCTACCTTTGTTTATTGTATACTGTTATAAGCGCAAATTGAAATTTACAATTTGTCATTTTTGATGATGTAGTTAACTATTTATCTTGGATCACGGACATAAGTATCTGCAAAATTAAAAGAGGGCTGCGAGAATTGCAATAGTACCATTAAATAAATCATGAAAGTCATAAAAAACTTTTATTATAAAAGTATATTTAGTATTGTATTCTTTATATTTTTACTATATTTGCTATTATTATATTATACAAAAAGTACATCCAATGATAAACTTTAAAGTTAAACTTGCAACACTTTCTGTGAACAACATTTTTAATAGTAATTAATACTAATTATTTTAATTGCTAATTTTTAATTGCAAAAATTATAATTGAATTATGTATCATAATTAATTATTGTATTTCTCATTATTAATCATCAATTGCTAATTAATTATTTTATATATAATTATTTTATTATGAGAGAAGTTTTACGCTCCGGAAGCTACGATCATGGTTCCTTAAAGCAACCAATCTCGATGCAACTGGAACGTATACGTCATCCACTTCTGCTCCTTCTGTCCTAGAAGGTAAGCAAGAGCGGGAAATTTACGCGAAAAAAGATCGTTCAACACTGTTCCTTGGAGTCAGGTCTCTAGCCACGGATGACCTTACGCGGCAGACGGGACAGTTGGAGATGATATATTATATATTATATATATATATGTATTATATATATTATTAATATTAAGATACCCATGTCTGGTGGTAACCCTTCTAAGAAGTATCGATATTCTTTTAACTGAGAGCACAGAACAAAATTGTAGAGAAGAATTAGGTTTTATTATTAACCAAAATAAAAGTGATTTAGAACCAATGCAGACAATTAAATTGTTACGGCTCATAATAAATTTCATTGAAATGAAAATTCTGTTGCCAGAGGACAAAAGGAAAAATATTTCTAAAGTACTACATAAATTTGAGGTAAATACTCAATGCAGAATTCGAGATTTTGCCTCTTTAATAGGTAGTTTAGGGTCCTGCTGTTTAGCCGTAAAATACAGTTGGACTTATATGAAAGACTCAGAGAAAACATCCTCGCTCTGAAATGTCAAATGGAAGCCTCACAAACGCCAATGTCACATTAACTATTTGGAACTAAAGGCGGCATTCTTTGCATTTCAATCTTTCGCCGCAGAGTTGAGTAACTGTGACGTATTACTATGAGTAGATAATACTACAGCCATAGCTTATATCAACCGTATGGGAGGCATACAGTTAGAAAACTTGAACAGAATGGCTAAGGATATTTGAAAATGGTGCGAGAATAAGCACCTGTGGATTCACGCGCCTTACATCCGGTCAGAGGAAAATACAGCCGCAGACGAGATCTCACGATGAGTAGAGGATGATACTGAGTACAGCTTATCACAAGAAACCTTTGAACCTCTCTGTACAATTTTCGGTTATCCTGATATCGACCTTTTACCAGCAGAGCAAAAACAAAATGCCGTAACTACGTGTATTGAAAGAACGACCCACATTCTGTCGCAATTAACGCATTTACGATTAACTTGAATGATCAATTTTTTTACGCTTCCACTCCCCCCCCTTGCCTTCATTCCATAAGTTCTAAAAAAGAATTATAACGACGAAGCCAGGGGAATTATAATATGTAGTTCCAAATTGGCCAAGCCAACCTTGGTTCCTTAAGTCTATGGAAACGTTTGAAAGTACCCCTTAATCGTTGGACCTCAGTTTATTCTTTTATCTTCTTTTGATAGGAAACAACATTCACTATGGCTTCAGCTTTCCCTGGTGTGCAAAATATCCTCCAACGAGCGTACAAATTAAAGGGCATGTCTATAGCAACAATAAAAGTTAACAGGACCTCATTAGCGGAATCTTCCTTACGTCAGTATGAGATCATATTGAAAAACTCGTGAAATTTTTGCCACTCAATTAACACTGAAGTTTTTTCTGCAACTATACAAATAGTCTTATATGTTCTCAAAAATCAGTTCAAAAACGGATTATCATATGGGTCTATAAATTCTATCAAATCAGCAGAGGCACTCAAAACTCCTGCTCGTTTGAAAACTTCTGGACCCCAAAAATTGCAGACAAATTTGATCTTACCTCTTTACTCAGACCATCCTACTTTTGGTATAGCGAAGGCTCTTGAATCATATCTGAAACGAACCAGTATTCTTCGCAACAAAACAACAAATCTTGTTATCGGATGGAAAACACCTCATGAGGCGATTTCCACGCAGTCTCCAATTCGATGGATTAAAAATGTCCTGGAAAAGAGTGGTCTAGATTCTTTAACATTCTCAGCATACTCAATTCGACATGCGTCGACGTCTACCGTCAGAAATAGAGGCATCAGCATCGGCGTTATGAAAAAGACAGCAGGTTGAACAGAAAATTTTCAGACGTTTGCCCGTTTTTATAATCGAAAAATAAAACCAAGAACTGAGAGCTTTGCAAAGTCTATCTTAAATTCAAAATGAACTTCAAGTTTGAATTTTACAAAATTCTATTCTATACACACTTATAAGTAATAAAAAATTTTTTTCTTCGAGGGGGAAAAGCGACTTTGAACAAATTTACCCCACACCACCCCCAGGAGGCAGGGAGGGAGGTAACTTTGTAATTTCATTAATAGAAATTTCGGGATGTAAATATTCTTGATTTAACGTCTGGGAAATAACAATTTGGAATTTTTAAGGAAAAACCTTATTTCACTCTGCTACGATTGCCCGTCCTGTAAAATTCAGCTTTGACGCATTAGGTCCCTTTCTTCGCGGACGGTCACATATAGATACTTAATATCTCGGGAGTAAGTTTTTATTTTTGGTTTAAACTGAAAATGGTACTTTTTATCGTGATGGGCAATCGAGCCTATTCCAATTTTAGGTTCCTGTTACTTTGAGATTGTAAACTTCCACATTCTATTTGACGGAACTGGTTAATTTTTTTTTACTTATACCTTTTTGGCCTCAATTCAGAAATACTTCTGCTTGGGAGTAAACTTTTGTTTTATCTTTAAATGGTGATTTCGATTTTACAGAATGTTATTTCGCTCGCATGAAAAATTCTGATTTTGTTGTTTATCTAGTTCTGTACTGCAACCCTTCAATTGTAGATTATACAATTTATTGTAGATTGTACAATTTAATGTAGATTATACAATTTACTGTGGATTATACAATTTATTGTAGATTATACAATTTATTGTAGATTATACAATTTATTGTAGATTGTAAAATTTATCGTAGATTGTACATATTACTTTCATTATTATCATGTGTTAGATTTCACCAGCTTTCACTCGATTGCAGCTGAACAACAAAATTATTAATTTTAATATCATAATTTTTCTTTTCAGATAAGTTAGGCAGTGAAAGAAAAATACAGGGTTATAAATGTAATGTGTGCAGTAAACAGTTTAGTCGTATCAAAAGTCTAAACTGGCACCGGAAGTTCCACGATTTATATAGCCATCAGATATGAAAAACAATTCTAAATGCCCCATATGTTGCAATGATTTCAAAAAATAGGCAATATTTAAACATTTAGAACAAAGGCACTTTATTAAAGTTGAAACAGAAGTTTTTCACTTTGCCTTCGTTGAAGAAATTCAGACTTGGAAACTTGAAACTGAAAGACATACGAAATCGAATTTCAAGAAATTTCGTGGGTCATATTCAACTGAAGATGCTATAAAATCTAATACATTTGTCATCGTTCAAGAGATTTTTCATTAAGAAGCCAAGGAAAAAGACACATAAAACTGCTAGGCAATGCATTTTTTAATTAATGCATTTTTTCCAGCTAGTCTAAAAGTAACAGAAGAAAACAGTGGTTGTGAAGTGATATACAAAGACTCATGTAGGACATGACACTGATGTTGCCCATTTATCCCTCACGCAATCCGAGCGAGTTATGCTTGCTAGTAAAGTTGCAGCAAAAATTCCATTTGATTCAATCTTAAATGAAATACGATATTCCAAGAAATATTCCTTAACGAATTTCGACTATACAAGATTGAATGTACTAAAAAAGAAGGATTTATATAATATTAAGCAATGTTTCAACCTGAATAGGTCATCTGTGGGACATAAGAATGATGTGATAAGTGTAGAGGCTTGGGTTAATGAAATGAAAAACAGCGGTTTTGTTTTGTACTGCAAACCTCAAGACACTGTTTTTCCTAAGTACCCCTTGTTGAAACTGGAGGATTTTGTGTTGATCATAATGAATGAAGGACAAAAGGAGATCCTGCTGCGTTATGGTAGTGACTGCATATGCTTGGATAGTATCCATGGACCTAATGCATATTGATTTGAGCTGAATACAATTCTAGTATTGCATGAAATGAGAGAAGAATTTTCTTGCTCATTTCTAATGCCAAATGGTTCCGATGAAACAGTCATGCGCATATTTGTATCTCATATTCGGGAAGAGGTTAAATTCCAGTTTAAACCAAAGGTATTCATGTCGGATATGGCCGAAGCGTTTTATAATGCATGGCTGAATGTAATGCTCTCAGCTAAAGACAGGTAGGCATATTAATGTTTAACAAATAAGAATAACCTAAAAAGGGTTAAGTACATCATACTTTTTTAATTTCAGATTATTTTGTACATGACATTTTGATCGAGCGTGGAGACATTTTTTTTAAGTTGACTCCAAAGAGATGCAGGTAATAAATGCTTTTTTGCAACACCCACCTCAAAAGTTGAAGTTTTCATGCTTCTAAATGGTGCCTAAAGGACCTTATTAGAGCATACTTCAATCCCAATGACAAAATAGCCATAGATATATTCGATCCATTGCCTTTGCCACTATCAGGGAATGAATACATCCTCAGCATACAAGATATGCTCACAAAATATTTGATCATAATACCTCTTAAGAACACGAAATCGGAAAGCATTATAGAAGGGTTATTTGATTATTATATACACCTATTCGGCGCACCTACAGATATCATAACAGACAAAGGACAAAATTTCATATCCGAACTGGTACAGAACTTTGAAAACCTGTTTAGAATTAAACATATTAAAACTACAGTCTATCATCCATAAAGCAACGGAGCCCTCGAGAAAGCCCACTCGACGATTAAGAATTTATTATAAATAATTATCGAGGTCTATAACACTGAATGGGATCAAAACCTGAAAATAATATTCATGACCTACAACACTATGGAGCATGACGGTACATGATACTCACCCTTCCAAATGACCTTTGGAAGAGAGGCCAATTAGCCCTCAGAGCTAAGCACAACGCCTAACGTCAAGTATGAAGGACTACTCGACCTACGGAAGCGTAGACATGAACACTACCTCAAGAAGGCTAAGGAGAAAATAGAGACACAGAAACTAAAGTACATAAAACAAGACTCGAGAATTGCCATACCGCAGGGAATCTATGAACCCGCAGATCTTGTCAAACTTATTAACAATCATCAAGATAACAAACTCTCTCCTTCAGGGAAAGGGTCAGCAGTAATTGCAGAGAAGGAAGAAAAAGCAATACACTGTACTTTTTAAAGACGAGCGAACTAGGATATACGCCAATAAACTTATGCCTTATTACCAATAATTTTGGAGATGAATTTGGCACTATTCCTTTTGTTGCTACTAAGTGCAGTCGAAGCGGAAGTCACTATAACTGACCTTGACGGAGGAACTATATACTTAGAAGAAGCCCTGAAGAATTTGTGCCCAAACGGATCAACTTGCGTATAGAGCGTTTAGAGAACCAGAAATATCTGCTGGACCAGCTATTAGATAGGACCCTTGTTAAGAGAGGATTTTTCAATTTTGTAGGAACTCTTAGTTCACAGGATATGATCTACATTAATGTTGAACTTGATAAATTCTTTAACAACCATAAAATATTGTCACAAAGCATATCCAATCAAAATATAATAAAAATAAACTTTTGTTAAACTCAGCATCTAATGATTTTAAGACTCTCGAATTACATAATCAGGAAAACGTTAACCGCCCGAACCAGGTGATGAACGCAACAAACCGAAACACCTGAAGTGTCGCGATTTCAAATAAAATGACGGTCTGCATGATGATAGTCGATGAGTTGAGAGAAGATATTAACTTATTAATAGATGCAATAAATGATGGGGAAGCCGAAATAATTCACCTTTAACTTCTAACACCAAGAATCCTGATAAGCGAAATGAAAGAGTTTGGAGATAAATTCAACACTAAAAAGAACGTCCTAGTCTACTCCATTCATGGGGTAGGGTGGGGCGAGATAGGCATAGTTGTCTTCTTCACGTCAGTATTTAAAATCTGCTAATTCATTGCTTGAAAGTAAGTCGTTATAAATATTCTACAAAAAAATTTTAATTATAATTTTGCTAAGATAAAAGTAAATAAAAAAAGTATATGCGGAATTAGAAACGAAAATAAAAGAGCAGTGCGCTTGGCTCATATCGCCCCATGCCTGTGGTAGGATGAGCCAGGCACTGGGGCGGAATGGGCCACCTAATAAAATGACTTATTATATATTATTTATAAGTAAGAGTATCGCTAAGTTAGGGTATTATAAAACGAAAACATATCTCACACATATTTTTCAAAAATTGTACCGAACATTTATAGTATTTACTGTTAAAATGACGCAATTCTCAATCCTAACATCTACCGTAACTAACTCTACAAACAGTGACTAGAAAAACGATTTATATGTACGTATCTTTTAATAATTGTATTACAGAAATGAGTATAACGTTTTTTCGACTTACCCGTGTACATTGTCTCAGTAAAAGTTAAATTCTTCAGTAAGAAAACTCCCAAATACTAGACTGATGACAGTTGCTCCCAGTGGGACCCTGCGGTGGTTGTTAACCTTTAGTTTTTAATTATATATATATATATATATTATAACCCGAATTTTGTCGATTATTTCATTTTCAATAATCTGACTCTTATTTATACTTTATTATGGACTCAGAATGAGTCCACGAATTGCCTGAAGGGCGCCAGATAGTTTTCCTACATTGAAACTATCAAAATGCAAAGAACATTTCATTTCTCCTGAACTTTAATTTTCCCATTTTGCTTGCCCGATACCTCCATTAGAGTGGGCCGGTAAGGAATAACGCAGAGGGTTAGAATAAAGTTAATTCACAAAATTTTATATTCACTTCAAGTATAATTAGATCACGTTAGAATTCGGGTCATTTATAAAACCTCCAACAATTACAATAATGATGGGCCTTCGCCCCACTCAACAAGAGTTATTTTCTACAAACGCCCGCATCTCATACTGCGTGACGAGTACCGCCATTTTGACCGCGACAAAACTTTGTTTATGTCGAGTGGTGCAAGTGACCACTTGACATTTTAGTATTTTATAATTATTAAAGTATTGAGTTATAACGCTCTGGCGGGGATCCATGCTGACCCAGAAATCACATGAGAATTTAAACATCAATTTTCCGAGCGCGAGTCAACAATAATGACCTTGCCCGAGGTCAGCAACCAACAAATTTTAACGGCGTGTGCCTACCAGTTCGGCACACGTCGTTGAAACAAAAGAATTTAAACAACTAAACCAGGGAAAGAGATTACAAGAACCCACCTGGCAGGATCCGTCCTCTCATCCTTATTGATCGATATAAAAATTATCAATTACTCCAAATTTCGGTTTCCAAATTGATTGCTCGTGCAATTTTTCGAGGTACTCTTTCGGAGATTAGAATCGCGAATGACTTTCAAAGTGGCGTCTCCGTTCTCCCTCTCATAAAAGTCGGAGCGCCACTCGCGTAAGAGCGTAGAATTACTGAGTGAGAGGACGGTCGAAGGAAAAGTACAACTGCCAAGTTCGGTTTCCAGCAGCGTGGTGGCGCACAGTCAGCATGCGTTATAGCCAAGCAGGCCTTCGTCGTCTGCCGCTAGTCGATGGTCCAAGGGTGGGGCTGACCCGGGTCAGCACGCAGATTCTCCGCGGCCGCTTGTTCCTGTTTTTCCGAGCGCTCTTGAACGTGCGGGAATCCCATCCACTACGCATGCGCCAGGAAAGTCTCCTCTTCGTAGTCCCTGGTGACAGCAGACACCCAATGCAGCCACCAACCTCGTAGGATCTGACAGTTGTTGTTATTGTTGTGTGAGGGGGGGGGGTTGTTCCAACCTTCCAATCGAGTTGAATATGCTATAAACAAAAGGAATATGAAGAAATACGGAGAATTATATACTTGGAACCCCGCGGTCTGACAATTTGTGATTCCGGTTGGATGACCTAACATCCCTAGTTTTTGACAGTTGATGAGTTATTCCTATATTTAAAGTGTTTATTTTAATGTAAAAGGTAAGGTAGAACTCTTATATTCTCAGCTAGTTTAGTAATGTTCGCAGTCAGCCCGTGGATTTGATCCGTGATTCCAAACTCCTATCCCCAGTAAAATGATTTTTGAAGCTGAATTTTATAGTTTTTAGATGTACTTGTGCGGGGTACAAATTACCCCGTCACAATATATATACATATATACAGGGTGTCCCAGTCCTAAAAAAACATTTTCATATTTTTGAATTCCAACCAAAAAATGGCATCGAAAATAATTATATAAAAAATTTCCCTTGAATTTTGTAGAATTTTCGAAAAATCAGTAGAATTCTATTGAATTGTGAAGAATTCTTCTGAATTCAGCAGAATTTTCTTAAAAGCAGCACAATGCGATTCTGTGGCATTCTTTTGATTTCAACAGAATTCTTTTGAATTCAGTGGAATTCTCTTGAATTTTGTATCATTCTCATGAATTCAGTAGAATTCTGTTGAATTATGTAAAATTCTCTTGAATTCAGTAGCATTCTTTTAAGTTCGGCAGAACTTTCTTCAATTCAACAGAATTCTCTAACTCACGAAACGTCGGCAAGTTTCGTAGTTTTGCACACGATTGAAACCCGAAAAAGCTTTAAATTTAAATTTATAATCACTATATAGTTTGTTGTAATGCGATAAAATGACTTCTAACAAAAGCTCTGTTATCTTGCAAATTATTAACTTTGTCATTCATAAAAGAGTTTTTTGGTTATTGAGAAAAGTATTTGTTGCCACTTATTTTACACGTTACTTGATATTGTGCAATAAATATTCGTGGGAACAAAAAAATGTTGGAACAACTATTGTTTCGAATGGACCTGGTCGTTCCAACGGAAATGGTGTTGCCGTCTAGACTATACCCAGGAAAAAGAATGGATTGAATGGAAAATATTTGAATAGGACAATTTAAGAATGCCGATTCACGCGAATTGCGGTCTATCGGTTTGTGGCATTTTTTATCGGTGTCATAGAGGGCATAGCAGAATAAGTATGTATGTGCTGCCCCCGCTCGGATCTGGTTGAGATTTTTAGTAAGTTGGCACTGATGTAAGATTAAATTTCCCAAATTATATTATATGCGAAATAATTTTTATGGAAGTTATGAGGGTTAAAAGAAAAAGAAAAAAATTTGTTTTTCTCAAGAACAGCTGGACCGATTTTGATGAGCAAACAATATGTTATGAGACTCAATGAGAAAATGTTGTAGACAAATTTAGAATTTTTTTTTCTTCAAAAAATACGGGTCAACACAAAATTTTAAAATTGTCTTTATTTTTTTTTGTTATGGGGTGCATTTGAGGGACTATCACCACCTTTCGTCTAAAAAATCTTTAAACACTGTAGAATAACATATCCGAGTCTCAAAAAGATCGGAGGGGTAGTACATAGTTTCAAATACAAAAGATTTTAAAATTAAGATCGAAAAGAAATCTATTTTATCTTGAATAATTATATGCAAAATGAGCATGAGAATGATTCACAATTTAAAAAAAAGAATTCCAAACTATCTCACTTTTCGGCTCATTAGAGACAAAAATAACCAAATGAAAAAAGAGGGAGAAAAAGAGAAAAAGTAGAAATACATTACCATTTTTGGATTGTTTTTTTCCCCTATTTGGAAAATGTAATAATCTAAATAGATTGGTTCAGAATCAACCATAAAAATTAAAATATTATAAAGTCCCTTTAAATCCCATGAAGATACATGCAATCTGATGAGATTTCTAAAAATGCCTTGAAATTTTTTAAATCTCTTAAAAAGTGCATGCAATCCTTTAAAATACCCTAAAATATTTTCAATTCTTTGAAATCTTTTAAAATCCCTCAATTCTCGTAAAGGATTTCTTTTAAATTACATAAAAATATTATGAAATTCCTTCAAATCCCATGAATTTACATAAAATCTGATTATATTACTTGAACATTTTTTTTGCCGTAAACCGGCACACTTCCTGTACAGAAAGTGAAGGGTACACTGGGTCACTGGGTCACTGGGCACTTTTCTTACACAAAATTAGATATTTTTTTCAATTTTTATTATTTTTGCACCAAAATTGAACTGCATACTCTCGAAATGACGCACTTTCATACAAAAAGAAAAGTAATAGTGTATGCTTTAAAAAAGGTACTAATTTGAGCCGAAGAGTTTTTTTTTGTAGAAAAAATTAAAATACGTTTCTCATCATTCTTTGTATTCTATGCTCTTGGCTTTAGCGTTTGGATGGGAGACATTGCCAAAATAAAGATTCCCTGGGTCATCTAGACCCGTAGTGCCGGTCAAGGTTTAATCTCTTGAAAATTCATTTGAATTTTTCAAAATATCCTAAAATTCTTAATAATCTATCAAATTCAAATTCCGGCCGGGATCCGGCTAAAAACGTCACGGTAAACTGGTCGGATCCCGGCTTTCATACCGGCCGGGAAACCCGGCCACAGACAGGTTAAAAAATTTTGCTTCAGGCGCGAAATTGGTAACTTGGATTGTCTTTTAAGGCTCATCGTAAAGAAAACGGTGAACTTTAAATGTAAAATCAAGTTATCAAATTCTTGCGAGGAAATTAGAGAAGAGTTTCAATCACTAATGCTATACTAATGCAAATCCTGTTAAAAGACGCTTCCTATGTATGTTTTAAAGTGATTTTGTTGATCAATAGTATGTTAATAAAAAAATCTGTGGTACGTTATCCCGTATAAAATATCGACCTCTTTGTTTCAATAATTAAGGGATGATTAAGCTACCCTGAAAATGAATTATAATGCAAGTCGTCCTAAAGGACACTTTCTATATGTATGTTTTAAAGTGATATTGTAGCCCAGATCTTTCGTGATTTATTCCTTACGAAAATTTTATTTCTCTACTTCTCTAAGTGAGGGATGATTAAACAACCCTCTAGAAAAATTCAAACACATCCTTGTCCTTCTACACCTTCCCTATTTACTTTAATATGATTCCTATCATCATAGATTATTCAGAAAACTTTTTGTGATTTTAGTCATTAAGAAATGTCGATATTCCGGATTAAATATTCAAAGGATTCCCTTCTGCACTTTCAAACCTATATGTTTTCAAATTTTGCGTTTAGAAATATTCAATCTACAAAATTTTGATTCAGAAACTTGCGAATTGCTTTTAAATTCTCAATAATAAATGAACCAAAATAATTATTTGAAATTTTAGCTACAGGGGAAGAAGAAAATCTTAAATGGTTACCAATCAGAAATCGCACTTAATAGTTTTAGAATTATTCATGGGTCTCTAAAGTTTCAAGGAAGACACTTATTCACTTATTTAGGGTGCAAGTATAGTAACGCGTGTCAATAAATAGATAAGAAAATAACTCGATTTTGAGTAGTGCACCACAAAAGCATACAATGATACTGGGATATTATTTACAAGTTGAATACCAAAATTTTTTACGAATTAAGAAACGGGCTATTTTATAAAAATAAATTATAAATAAATAAAATATTCACAGATCTCTTTATTTAATTTTTCAAATAAATCATTTTTCTTATAGAATTTCTCAATAACATTTGTCGAGTTTTCCAGATTCCCTAGTATTATTGATGAGCGCACAAAGGAACAAAAACGCTTAGAGAAAGAAGAATATTTTATTTTTCATAACAATATTTCATTTCCAAAGTCAGATATCACATTTTCATAATGAATTTATCTTCGGAAATCTGATTTCATAAACGTCAATGCAATATATCCTGCATTTTTTTAGTATTTTGAATTAAATGGCAAAGTAATAATTTTTTTATCACATTTCATTAATTTTTTTTATATATTCTTCAACTGACTCAACGGTTTAGCTGTAGAGAATCTTGGTTTGTAACTACTAAGGTAAAGTACCGGTTTATTGCGCGGTTTGCGCCTACTGGGACTTCTTGAATTTCGTCTGGGGTCAATTCGTCACCCTCTCCACTTTCTATGTTTATTTTCGCCCGGACCTTTCCTCTGGAACTATATATTCCACTAAGGATTCCACTAGTCTGCAAAATTGCAAAAACGTCACCATTAGATGTGGTTAATACAATTTGTTCTAGGATTGGCATAAGCTCATAGACTTGTTTTCTTGACTGCTGTATAATTGGTGCATCGGGAGGAAAAGTGTATTTCCGAAATTCGAAACGCCGATGCGGGTTGCACTTCGGAATGAGCCGAATAAGCCCAAGTTGTCCAAGTCCATATCCAAGTATCTGATGATCGAGAGTCCACGCAAGATGAGGTCTGGCAGGAGGAGACCTGGACCTGTGACGAAGAGGAGGCTCGCGCTCGGCAGGAGACTGAAGTATGCCACGAGAAGAAGAAGCAGAAGGCGGGCCAAGACCCAAGTGCAAGCAGTGAAAACAAGGCGAATCGCCGTCAGGGTTATGGCCGGACTGTGAACTTGATTCTTCAAGAAGAATTACAGGATTAATTTTTGCTAAGGAAGATGCTTGTGTGTTGGGATATGATGTTGGTCGTATGGCAATATTTTTTTATTTCGGTTATGAAACGTTTTTTTGGTGTTCACCATGTCCAAACGCAATGATATATCGCTCTCAAAATTTGAAATATAGGAAATGAGACAATAAATTGCGTTTGTATATTTAGTTTGAGTTATAATTTTGAAAAAAATTATCCGAGTAACTTACCTTCATTAATGCGCCTATCTAACTCCCCATCTATTTTTCCGTCGCTAGTGAATAGGCTACCCAGATATATATGTATTTGTCAACTTGCTCTAATCTCTCACCATTCAGGACAATGTTGCACATTGTTTTCTCACTTATAATTTCTGAAAAAAGATCTTTCTCCTTCGCTCCGGTGGGATTCGAACACCACGTCTTCAAACACCATCTAGTCCGACATGACGTTAAGAAGTTCTGTTATTTAAGGAGTTACCTTAGATCGATAGTGTTGATTCCCAGGTTCATAATTGATGAAAGTTATCTACATAATCAATCGTTACCAACACTCCAAAGATAATACAGATTCCATTTCCAAATGTATAAATAGAAGAAAGATGAGGGATCAGAGGTCATAGGTGGGAATTCATAGGTCAGGTTTTAAAGGTGAAACGTCAAGGGCCTAAGATTAAATGTCATATATCAGGTGTCAAAGATAATGGATCAGATGTTAAATATCAAAGATCAAATATAATGTTATTAAGGTGCCTCATAAAATCCTTTTTATTAGATTTTCTGAAACCTTGACTCAGAAGTTTCTTACTTTTGGCGAACAAATGTAGCAGAAGAAAGGTAACAGAATTTTAATGAATAATCACTGATTTCTCCGTGTTATTTAATGATTGAAGTACCTAGAAATTTGCCGAATTTTGAAGGAAGATAGTGATATGAGTGTGTTCACGCTTTGACCTTTAATTTTAAAGAGTCTGCAAATTAAAAAGTTGCATAATGAAAATATAATGTTATTAAGGTGCCTCATAACATCCTTTTAATTAGATTTTCTGAAACCTTGACTCAGAAGTTTCTTCCTTTTGGCGAACAAATGGTCCCCTATTTTTGCCAGATTTTGACAAAAATATTTAGAGGTCGCTTGGGATGATTTTATGCCGAAAATTCGACTTTTAAACATTTTAAAATTTTCATTTCTACAATTTCAACTATCTTATCGTGTACAATCCGAAAAAATTCTTCATCAGGGTGCCATGTGGCCCTAAAATTTTGGTCGTTCTGAAAAAAGATTATAAGTAGGTATTGGAATCCTTGAACTGGTGATTTTATGATAAAGTTGAGATTAAGAATTCAAATTCATCACTTAAAAAATATTTAGAAGTTATTAAACTCTCAGGAAACGGTGCTAACTTTACTGAAAATAATTTCTACTTTTGGAAAAAGATTGGGAAATACTTGACCTACAATTAAAAAATAATTTTTACAAGAAATTAAAACTAGCTGTGAATTCGATCTCGAGTGTTTGCTTCCTTATAGAGGAAGCATTAGTGATTTTTTAAATAATGGACCAACTAAAGTTTTCATTTTGATCAGTTGCAAAATACAAATTTACAAAAAATACAAAATTACACAATAATACAAACAATGTTTAAAATACAATGACAAATCAGACAAATCAAATTTTGTATTTGAAATATTAATTTTTCGAGCTGTACAACGGAACGGAAAAGTTCTGTCGCGCCCTATCCCTTTCCCAGCTTTATGATTTTTTTACAAAAAATGTCAGAATTATTATATTTGAAAATTTATGATCAAAATGTCTTTTCTATTCATGCATCCACTTTGAATTATGTGGTTGAAAAAAATTTTACTATTAAAAAACCTTCTGTTCAAATGTTATGCATTGTCATAGCTTCCTTACTCCTCAATAAAATGTATCAATATTATAGGTCGAACGATTTGCATCGAATCAAGGAATCTTTTCCGTTATTGCATTAATTTTAAATTATGTTAATGAAAAAAATTACTATAAAAAACCGTTTTTTTTTCAAATATTATGCACTACCATAGCTTCCTTACTGTTCAATAAAATGTATCAATATTATAAGTCAATCAATTCGTCTCGAATCAACACATCTTTTCTATCGTTACATCAACTTTAAATTATGAGAATGAGAAAATTTTTACTATAAAAATCGATTTTTAATATACAGTCCAAACTCCGAGCAATGCCGTTTTCGGGGCTGTAGGGGAGTATAATTCCAAGAAGCCATAAACCCCCATTATTTTAAAGGTACTGGCCAAGGATTAGAGAAAGTCTACAAGTCTTCCTTCAGCTTCTTGTGTTAAGCTCTTTATAGTCAATAAGTTTTTGTTTTTTTTTCATTGTCATTTTATATAATAAACTATTGAATCTCATTTATAATTTATTTATTGGCTACTCTTTCCTCTTCCCTGTTCGAGATCTTCAATCTCAACTAAAACGAGGAACTCAATTAAAGAGGAAGTATTTTGCGTTTTTCATGACGTAACATAAATTATCCAATTAAAATTTTTTTTCTTCAATTAAAAATTTTTTTTTATGAAATTGAACTAATTGGTTGAAAATGGATCCTTTTTTGGTTGGAAAATAAACTATTCAAATGAAAACTAATTTATTTTGTTGAAAATTGGTCTTTTTTTATAGATAATTAATTTTCTTGGTCAAAAGATAATAATTTTTTTCTCAAGATTCATCATTTTAGTTCGAAATTCATCTCTTTGGCTGAAAATTGAACTATATGTTGCAATTTCAACTATTTAGAAAAAAAAATTTCCTTGGAAGATCCATCATTTAAGTTTAAAATTTATCTCTCAAGTTGAAAATTGAACTATTTATCAAAAATTCGTTTTTTTCGTTAACAATTAATTAAATTATGCTTTTTGAAAAAATTAAACTATTTTTGAAATGTTATCTTTTTTATTTGAAAATTAATCTTTTTGGTAAAAAAAAAAACATATTTTGGTTTGAAAATTCAACTGCTTAGTTACATGTTGTACTCTGTTGTTGAAAATTAATATTGTTGTTTTTGAAGATTCGCAATTTTAGCTACAAAAATTCATCTCTTTGTTTGAAAATTTAGTTATTTTTTAATATTCGTTTTTTGTTGGTTGAGAAATAAGTTTTTTATCTGAAAATATTTTTTCCATTTTTGGTTGAAAATTTATATTTTTAATTTTAATTAATCTTTTGTAATTGAAAATTGATGCATTTTTTGAAAAATCGTCCTTTTGTTGTAGAAAATTAATCTTCTTTGACGAAAATTCATGTTTTTTTTGCTTAAGATTATCTTAATCTACTTTTAAAAAACTTTTATTTTTGGGTAAAGATTCATAATTGAAGTTGGAAATTCAAATTTTTAGTCGAAAATTCAAATGTTTTGTAGAAAATTCGTTTCTTTGACTTAAAAATTCAACAATTTGGTAGATAATCAAACTATTTGGTAGAAATGTAACATTTCTGTTTCAGTTGAATTTTTTTTTTTTTGTTAAAAATTCATTTTTTTTTTGTTAAAATTAAACTATTTTTCTACAAATTCATTAAATTTTTTGTTGAAAATTAATCAATTCAACTAAAAATTTGACTATTCCGCTTATAGTTAAAAATGTATCTTATATTTTGATAAAAATTAGTTTTTCTTTCAATTGAACATTTACCTTTTTTAGTTGAAAATTAGCTCAATTTTCCGTTGAAAATTAAATGATTGAACTAAAAACTTGACTATTTCATTTTTGGTTACAAATGTATCTTGTTTAGTTAAAAATGCAACTATTTGGTAGAAAATTCGTCTTTTTTTATCAATAATTCATATTTTTGGTTAAAAATGTATTTTTATGGCTGAAAATTCAACTATTTTGCTGCAAATCTAGTTTTTGTTTTTTTGGGAAATTAATTAATTGAACTATTCCACTTTGAGCTAAACATTTATACTTTTTAGTTAAAAATTCAAATATTTGGCTGAAAATTCGTTTGTTTTGTTGTTGAAAATTCAACTTTTTTAGTTATAAATTCAATTATTTCAATAAAGATTCATTTAATTTTTGATTAAAGATTAATTGTTTTAGCAAAAAAGGTAACTACTCCATTTTTGGTTGGGAACGAATCACTTTTAATTAAAAATTTAACAATGTGGTTGAAAATTGAACTTTGGTTGAAAATTCTGTTGTTTTTTTTAATTAATTAAATTATTCAAATCAAGCTTTTTAGTCAAGTCAACCGAAAACTTAATGAAATGGAACTATTTGACTGTGAATTGATCTTTTTAAGTTGAAAATTCAACTATTAAGATGGAAATTCCAATGTCTTTAAAAATCTGCACTTTGTTTAAAATTTCTGAAAATCTTTTGAAATTTAAAGTCTTAATTCAGTAAAATTTTCCCTATAATATTAAACGAATTTTGCAATTTAAAAAAATCGCCTAGAAGTTCTCCAGATTCTTTTTTGATAATTTTGAAAATCTTTTGAAATGTTTTTCAAATTGAAAAATCATAAAAATTTTTTCCAGAAATCTGAAAAAAATTCTTTTATTTTCTTGAAATATTTTGAAAATTCTTAAAAAGCTTTTTTTTTAAATCTTCAAAAATGTACTTATTTGAATTTGAATTTTGTTATTTTGGAAACTTGTATAATTGAAAAATTTGACTTTAAAATCTTTTACATACTTTTTCAAAATTTCAGGAATTCTCTTTATGAATCTTAAGTATTTCTTTCTTCTCTTGAAACTTTTGCAATAATTAACATTTTTTTTAATCTTCTAAAATATAAATTTTGTTAATTTTTTTTTTTAATTTTCTTAAGATTTAAATTATTTTCGAATTTTTCGAAACTTCTCAAGTTTCTAGATTTCTTTAAAAGTGTGAAAAAGTTTACAAATTATAATGTTAAAAACAAAATGTTAAAAACAATATTATTTCCAAATATTGAAAAATCATTTGAAATTAAAGTTTTCTCTTTTAACAATAATGTTAATAACATTTAGAAATAAAATTTTTCCAGTAAGACTGAATCTGATCCTGAAAACAGAAAAAATATTTTATGCGCCGAAGATAAATTACCCCAATTTGGATACTTTGCGAAATATTTTTTTCCAGGAAGAAAAGTATACCAATTTAGAGTAATTTGAATCAATTTTGTCTCTTGGAATCTAATTGAGCAAAATTGATCCTCAATAGAAGATCCACTGGTTTTATATTTTTTTAGTTTCTTTTTTACCACTACCGTTTTTCATATTATTAAGAATTCATTTTTAAAAATATTAAATTTATTCATTTTATTTTTTATTTATTTATTTAAAAATTAAAATATTAAAAATATTCTCAAGAATATTATTCTTATTATTTATGATCAAGCATTTTAAAATGCTTGTCTGACCAAAATCTGCCTTATCTCCTTATGTCTGACTCGTATCATCAGTTTCTACTTATTTATGATGAGATAAATTCTCGATGAGAAATGTAATAGTTGACATTTTAACAAAAAATATATTTTGATTTTAAATAAAAAATAGTTGAAGTCAGCCAAAAAAGACGAATTTTCAGCAAAATAGTTAACTTTTCAACCAAAAAAGATACTTTTGATCAAAATTGTTTAATTGTTAACAAATTACATTAATTTTCAACCGAAAAAATGAATTTTCAACCAAATATGGGTACATGAATTTTTAACAAAGTAGTTCAATTTTCAAATAAAAAAGAACAATTTTCAATAAAGTAGTTGAATTGTCAACTAAGAAAGATTAATTTTTCACCAGCAATGGAATAGTTGAATTAACAGTAAGAAAATTAATTTTTAACTAAAATAATAAATCTTCCACTAGAATAGTTAAATTTTCAGATAAAATATAAATTTTTAACCAAAAAACAATTTTTCAACAAAAAATTTAGATTTTGGACCAAAAGAATTAATTTGCAACTAAAATGAAGAAACTTTAACCAAAAAAATGACTTTTTATTAAAATCGTTGAATTTTCTACAAAAGAAGATAAATTTCTAACCAAAAGATAAATTTTTAACAAAATACTTGGATTTTCAAACAAAAAAATTTTCAACCAAATAGTTGAGTTTTTAACCAAAAATATGAATTTTTAACAAAATACATGAATTATAAAAAAAAACCATGATTGGCAATCAAATAATTAAATTTTTCACCAAATTAATTGAATTTTTAACCCAGAAAAGCTAATTTTCAACAAAACGGTTCAATTTTCAACCAAAAAAATTACTTTTACAAAACTGTTAAATTTTTTATGAAGTTGATTAATTATTAATCTAATAATTGAATTTTAACCAAAACCATAAATTTTTAAATCGAGAAAATTAATTTTCTAATAGTTATATTTTCAATAATGATTCAAGTTCAATTATTTAATAAATTTATTTACCAATAATTAAAAAGAAAAATATTGATTTAGTTATTAATGAAAAAAATTATTAATAAAAATAAAATATTAATAAATTTATTATCTATCATTTGCAATAAATGTGAGTCCCAAATAGATGAATTTTCAACAAAAAAAAAGTTAATTTTTAATCAAGAAAGATACATTTTCAACTAAATGTTCGAGTATTCAATAAATTATTATTATAAGTTAAATTAAATATAATTTTCAAGGCAAAAGATGAATTTTCAACAACAGATTTTCTACCAAAAGAGTTGAATTTTTAATAAAATAATACATGAATTTTAAACTAAAGAAGATAAATTTTCAACCAAAAATAGAATAGTTAAATAATCAGCTAGAAAATTGAATTTTCAAGAAAAACAAAAACAAATTTTCAACAAAAAAAAAACGTTAAAAAATTCGAATATTAAAATAACTCTAATAATAAATTTTATTATTTATACACATTTATTAATTTAAATAAATAATTAATTATTAATAAAGGTAAATGTTGTGAATAGTTATTAAAAATAAACTATTAATTCAAGTTTAATTATTTAATAAATTTATTTGCCAATAATTAAAAAGAAAAAAAAAAATTTAATTATTAATGAAAAAAATTATTGATAAAAATAAAATATCAATAAATTTATTATCTATCATTTGCAATAAATGTGAGTCCCAAATAGAGGAATTTTCAAAAAAAAAAAGTTAATTTTTAATCAAGAAAGATACATTTTCAACTAAATGTTCGAATATTCAATCAATTGTTATTATAAATTATATAAAATATAATTTTCAAGGCAAAAAGATGAATTTTCAACCAAAAATAGAAAAGTTAAATAATTAACTAGAAAATTGAATTTTCAACAAAAACAAAATCAAATTTTCAACAAAACAGTTCATTTTCAATCAAGAAAGATGAATTTTCAATATTAAAATAACTTTAATAATAAATGTTATTATTTATACACATTTATTAATTTAAATAAATAATTAATTATTAATAAAGGTAAATGTTGTGAATTGTTATTGAAAATAAACAATTGATTCAAGTTCAATTATTTAATAAATTTATTTACCACTAATTAAAAAGAAAAATAATAATTATTAATGAAAAAAATTATTAATAAAAATAAAATATTAATAAATTTGTTATCTATCATTAGCAGTAAACGTGAGTCCCAAATACAGGAATTTTCAACAACAAAAAAATTAATTTTCAATCAAGAAAGATACATTTTCAACTAAATGTTCGAATATTCAATCAATTATTATTATAAATTATATAAAATATAATTTTCAAGTCAAAAAGATGATTTTTCAACAAAAATAGAAAAGTTAAATAATTAACTAGAAAATTGAATTTTCAACAAAAACAAAATTTTATTTTCAACAAAAAAGTTCATTTTCAACCAAGAAGGATGAATTTCCAATAAAAAAATTACATTTTTGACTAGAAAAGACAAATTTTTAAAGAAATACATGAATTGGCAACCAAAGAAGATAAATTTTCAACCAAAAATAAAATAGTTAAATAATCAGATAGAAAAATAAATTTTCAACAAAAACAAATTTTCAACAAAAAAAAAAACGTAAAAAAATTCCAATATTAAAATAACTCTAATAATAAATTTTATTATTTATACAAATTTATTAATTTAAATAGATAACTAATTATTAATGAAGGTAATGGTTGTAAATTGTTGTTAAAAATGAACAATTGATTCAAGTTTAATTATTTAATAAATTTATTTACCAATAATTAAAAAGAAAAATAACGATTTAATTATTAATGAAAAAAAAGTATGAATAAAAATAAAATATTAATAAATTTATCATCTATCATTTGCAGTAAATGTGAATTCCAAATAGAGGAATTTTCAACAATAAAAAAGTTAATTTTTAATCAAGAAAGATACATTTTCAACTAGATGTTCGAATATTCAATAAATTATTATTATAAATTGAATAAAATATAATTTTCAAGGCAAAAGATGAATTTTCAACAACAGAGATAACATTTTAATTGTTATTTATGCATCAATTTTCAATAATTTCACAAATATTACCGAATATTTCAAAAATATTTCGCAAAGATTTTTAAAGAATGCACAGAGATTTCACAAAAGACTTTACCAAAATTTCACAATAGTTTCACAAAGATTTCAATGATTTTTAAAGATTTCAAATATTTCACAAAAGATTCCAAATATTACGGATAGATTTGAAAGATTTCACCAAGATTTCAGTAATTTCACAAATATTATCGAAAATTTCCAATATTTTGCAAATATTTTTAAAGAGTTCACAAAGATTTCAATGATTTCTCAAATATTTCAAAGATTTCAAAAAATTCGCAAATATTTCAAAGATTGAACAAAGATTTCGGATATATTTAGAAGACTTCACAAATATTTCAATCATTTCTCAAATATTTCACAAAGATTTCAATAATTTTACAAATAATCTTGAATATTTCAAAAAAATTTCAAATACTTTTAAAGAATTCACAAAGATTGTACAAAAGTTTCACAAAGATTCAAATGATTTCCCAAAGATTAAAAATATTTCGCAAAGATTTCAAAGATTAAACAAAGATTTCCTAATGATTTCACAAAGATTTTCAAGATTTCAAATATATTTAAAAGACTTCAATAGTTTCTCATATATCTCACCAAGATTACAATAATTTCACAACTAGATGATAGATATATCTACATTGAAGATTTTTGCAACAAAGTAAAAAAAATATTATTAATAAAAAGTTATACAAAGTTTTTATTTGTAGAAGCTATTGTTATTTAAATGCATGTTTTTGTTCATTTTTGTGCACAATTTTCTCAACCAGGGATTAAATAAAAAATCGAGCTAGAAAAGCTCTTGTGTCAGAAAAGAGTCGAAAGAATAAAAATGTAAATGAATAAAAAATACAAAAAAAATTTAAAAATTAAAAATGCATTCCACTCTCGAGATTGTTGATCTGCTCTTGAATCAAATCAACGGTCAATCAACAGTGATTTTTAAAAGCAAAAAATTCAGCTAGAAAGCTCTTGCGTCAGAAATGAGGCAGGAAAATGAAAATGTAAAAAAAAATGAAAGAAAAAATGAAAAAAAAAAGAAAAATGAAAAAATAAAATGAAAAAAATGGAAAATGCAATCCACCCTCGAGATTGTTGATCTGTTCTTGAATGAAATCAATGGTCAATCACCAATCACGATTAAAATAAAAAAATTGTGCTAGAAAAGCTCTTGCGTCAGAAATGAGTCGAAATAATGAAAATGTCAAAAAATGAAAGAAAAAATAAAATAAAATATAAAAAATGAAGAATGAAGAATGAAAAAAAGAATGCATTCCAATCTCGAGATTGTTGATCTGCTCTTCAATGAAATCAGCGGTCAATCACCAGTCACAATTAAAATAAAATAATTGAGCTAGAAAAGCTCTTGCGTCAGAAATGAGTTGGAATAATGAAAATGTAAGAAAAAAATTGAAAATAAAAAAAAAATGAAAAATGCATTCCACTCTCGAGATTGTTGATCTGCTCGTGAATGAAATCAACGGTTGATCACCAGTCATGATTAAAAGCAAAGAATTGAGCTGGAAAAGCTCTTGCGTCAGAAATGATTCGGAATAATGGAAATGTAAAAAAAAAATTAAAAGCACAATGAAAAAGAAAGAATAAAATAAAAAAGTTAAATCAAAAACGAAAAAAAATGAAAAATGCATTCTACTCTCAAAATTTTTGATCTTGTCCTAAATAAAATCAGCTGTCAATCACCAGTCACGATTAAAATAAAAAAATTGAGCTAGAATCGCTCTTGCGTCAGAAATGAGTCGGAATAATGAAAATATAAAAAAAAATAAATAAAAAAAAAATAAAAAATGCATTCCACTCTCGAGATTGTTGATCTGCTCTTGAATGAAATCAGCGGTTTAGCCCTCGTCACGATTAAAATAAAAAAATTGATTTTTTTTTAAATTGAGAACGAAAAGAAATCTATTTTATCATGAATAATTTTATGCAAAATGAGCATGAAAAAGATTCACAATTAAAAAACAGAATTAAAATAATTTGAATTCCGCAAAAAAATATATTTTGGGTCAAGAAAGAAAAAATTTTGAATCAAATAGTTGAAGATTTAAGCGAAAAAGATGATTTTTCAACAAAACACTTAAATTTTCAAGCAAAAAGGATTAATTTTCAACCAAAAATAAAATAGTTACATTGTCAGTTAAAAAATTAATTTTTGACTAAAAAACGTGTTTTGAACAGAATAGTTAAGTTTCCCAACGAAAGAAATCAATTTTTAACTAAAATTATGAATCTTCAACTAAATAAATGATTTTTCAACAAAATGGTTCAACTTTTGACCAAATATTTCAATATCCTGCCAAAAAGTTAAATTTCCTACTAAATAGTTACATTTTTTACCAAACTATTCAAATTTCAACCCGAAAATGTGAATTTCAAAGAAAAAGTTCATTTTTAACCGAAATAGTTTAATTTTTAATCAGACAGTTTCTAAAAAAAGAGATGAATTTTCAAATAGAAATGACGAATATTTAGCAAAATAATTGAATTTGCAAACAAAAATTTTTTCAATTCAGAAAAAAAATTTAATCAAATAGTTGAATTGTTAACCCCGAAAAAAGGAATTTTCAACAAAACAGTTGAATTTTCAACCAAAAAGGATTAATTTTCAACCAAAAATGGAAAAGTTACATTTTCAGTGAAAAAAATCTATTTTCAACTAAAAAACGTATTTTTAACAAAATAGTTAGGTATCTTAACTGAAGAAATTAATTTTTAACTAAAATTATAAATCTTCAATTAAATAAATCAATTTTTAAAAATGTAATTCAAATTTGACCCAAAAATGTAAAATTTGAACAAAAAAGTTAATTTTCAACCGAAGCAGTTTAATTTCAATTAATTCTCATTCAATTTTAATTTTAATAATAGAAAGAAATTTCTATAAAAAGAGATGATTTAACAAAACAGATGAATTGAAGCAAATGATGTTGTTTTCTTCACTAGATTATTATATAATTTATTGATGTTTATTATTAAATAATGTCAATTACTGGTCAAATATTTGGAGAAACGAAAAAAAAATCTGCTTTAGCCCGGATTCGAACCGGGAACGCCACTATACATAACGCTCCACTGCCAACAAAAAATTTAACTTTTAATTTCAATAATTTATTTCTTGTGATTATTAAATGGAATATTAATAATTCTGTGCTCGATATTGAATTAAAAATCGAACAAGTTTGCGATTCTTTTTCTGGAAATTCGAAATAAGTCCTTGTTAAACTTAATTTTCAGTAAATGCTGAGGGTGAGAGTAAAGCACGTATCGTTGGAATTGGCAAGATTGCCCTTATTTCCTGTAGAACGACTCCTTAAACAGTAATGGACTACCTTTAGTGAGAAAAGAACAACGGCTGAAGTACCAGTTTCGAAGTTTCTAAAGGGCAGCTGACAAAAAGTAGGGAATTTTTGTAACGAGCACTTCATTCACAAGTAAACTGGCGATTTATCGAGTTTCGTCTCATTAAATTCCCCAAATAAAACGAATTTATATAAAAAAAAAATCTTTTTAATAATAATAAATGTAAATAATCTTAATTTATTTAGTTGAATTTGGTTTAATTTATTCAATTTTCATTTTAATTTAATTTGTAGTTTAATAATAAAAAAAAAGCTTTGGTAGCTCAGGTGGTTATTCGCTCAGACTTTTCGTCAGAGGTCCGGGGTTCGATCCCTGAGCCGGTAAGCCTGGACATTTTTTTATGTAGCTTTACCGAGGTTCTGATGGTTCGGATACCACCTTAAGCTGTAGGCTGCACACTGCTGAAGCAGAATAAATTACAAATTTTTCAATTTTCATTTGAAATTGTTTTAATCCGTTTATAAAAGATTCTAGGTTAAAAATGTAAAAAATGTAAGATTCTGGTCTTTAATTATTAATGGTCAGGGGAAAGGAGAAATTGATCAGGGAAAAATTAGGGAAATTTTAAAATGAAGTTTTGCGGTAACCCTGGTATAATATTCTTGTTGGTAATTTATTTATATTTATATTTATATTTATATTTATATTTATATTTATATTTCCAATTTCGTAATATTATAAACTGATCCGGAATTTGAATATTTGGGAATTTTGCAATTCCGTAATATTACAAACTGATACAGAATTTTATTATTTGGGTATTTTCTAATTCGGGAATTTTATTATTGGGGAGTTTTCCAATTCGGTAATATTGTAAACTGATCCGGAATTTTATTATTTGGGAATTTCATTATTCGGGAATTTCATTATTCGGGAATTTTATTATTCGAAAATTTTCCAGTTCGGTAATATTATAAACTAATCCAGAATTTTATTATTTGAGAATTTCCTGATTCGGGAATTTTATTATTCGAAAATTTTCCAATTCAATAATATTATTAACGGATTCGGAATGTTTTTTTTTTGGAATTTCATCATTTGGGAAATTTATTATTCGGAAATTTTATTATTTTGGAATTTTTTAACTCGGGGACTTCATTATTCGAAAATTTTCAAATTCGGTAATATTGTAAACTAATTCGGAATGTTATTATTTGATAATTTTGTTATTCTGGAATTTTCCAATTCCGTAATATTATAAACTGTTGCGGAATTTGAATATTTCGGAATTTTCTAATTCGTTAATATTACAAACTGATCCAGAATTTTATTATTTGGGAATTTTCTAATTCGAGAATTTCATTATTTGGGAATTTTCTAATTCGATAAATGTAAACCGATACGAGATTTTCTAATTTGGGAATTTTATTATTTGAGAATTTTCTAATTTGTTAATATTATAAACTGATCTGGAATTTTATTATTTGGGAATTTCATAATTCGGAAATTTTCCAAATCGGTAATATTATCAACTGATCCGGAATTTTATTATTCGGGAATTTTCAAATTCGGTAATATTGTAAACTAATCCGGAATTTTATTATTTGACACTTTTATTATTGTGGAGTTTTCCAATTCGGTAACATTATAGACTGATCCGGAATTTTATTATAAGTGAATTTTCTTATTCTGAAATTTTATTATTCGAGAATTTTCCAATTTGTTAATATTATAAATTGATCCGGAATTTTATTGTTTGGGGAATTTTCTAATTCAGGAATTTTATTATTCGGGAATTTTCCAATTCGGTAATATTATAAACTGTTCCGGAATTTTATTTTCTGGGAATTTTCCAATTCGGGAATTTTATTATTTGAGAATTTTCCAATTTGGTAATATTATAGACTGGTCCGGAATTTTATTATTCGGAAATTTTTTTATTCGGGATTTTTATTATTTGAGAATTTTTCAATCAGGTAATATTATAAACTGATTCGGAATTTTATTATTGGGGAATTTTGTTATTTGGAAATTTAATTATTTTGGAATTTTATTATTGGAGAATTTTCCAATTCAATAATATTTTTAACTGATCGGAATTTTTTTTTTTGAATATTATCATTCGGGATTTTTTTTTCATTCTAGAATTTTATAATATAGAAATTGTCTAGTTCGGTAATATTATAAACTGACCCGGAATTTTATTATTCGGAAATTTTTTAATTCGGGAATTTTATTATTCGGGAATTTCCTTATTCGGGAATTATCCAATTCGGTAATATTATAAACTGATCTGGAATTTTATTATTCGAAAATTTTCCAGTTCGGTAATATCATAAACTGATCCGGAATTTTATTACTCAAGAATTTTTTAATTCGGGAATTTTAATATTCGCGAATTTTCCAATTCAATAATATTATTAACTGATTCGAAACTTTATTTTTTGGGAATTTCATCATTTGGGAAATTTATTATTCGGGATTTTTATTATTCGGTCATTTTTCGATTCGGTAACATTATAAACTGATCCGGCATTTTATTATTTGTGAAATTTCTAATTCGGGAATTTTATTATCAGAGAATTTCCCGAGTCGGTAAATTTAAACCGATTCGGAATTTTCTAATTTGGGAATTTTACTATTCGAGAATTTTCCAATTTGTTAATATTATAAACTGATCCGGAATTTTATTATTTGGGGAATTTTCTAATTCAGGAATTTTATTATTCGGGAATTTTCCAATTCGGTAATATTATAAACTGTTCCGGAAATATGTAACCAAAAATGAAGTATTTAAATTATCATATAAGAGAATTAATTTTCTATTTAAAAAAATTAATTTTTTAGAAAACACTTGAATTTTGTACCAAATAGTTCAATTTTCTACCAAAGAAATTGTTGGTTTTTCAAGCCAAAAACAGGAATTTTCAACAAAATTGATCAATTTTCAGTTAAAACATTAATTTATCACAAAACAAAATGAATTTTCAACTAAAATTATGAATCTTTAACCAAATAGTTACATTTTTAACCAAAAAGATGATATCTTAACAAAATACATAAGTTTGTATCCAAATAGTTGAATTTTCAACCAAAAAGATTAATTTTCTGCCAGAAAAGAGGTATTTTCAACAAATTTAATAAATTTTTAACTATTCAGTTGAATTTTTAAACTTAAAAAGATCAATATTTAACAAAAAATTGAGTAGTTACATTTGTATTCAAGTGAATTACTTTTCAATAAATAAAAAAATGAATTTTTTACAAAACAGTTTGATTTTGTATCAAATAGTTTAATTTCCAACAGAAAAGATTAATTTTCTACCAGAGAAGACGTATTTTAAACTATATAGTTGAATTTTCAAACTTAAAAAGATCAATATGTAACCAAAAATGTAGTATTTAAATTTTCATTAAAGAGAATTAATTTTCAATACAAAAAAATTAATTTTTTACAAAACAGATTAATTTTATACCAAATAGTTGAATTTTCTACCCAATAAATGGTTGATTTTTTAGGTCTAAAACAGAAAGTTTCTACAAAACAGTTGATTTTTCAACCCTAGAATATGATTTTTCAACAAGACAGTTAAATTTTCAGTTAGAAAATTAATTTATCACAAAATAAAATGAATTATCAACTAAAATTATGAATCTTTAACCAAAAAAATGAATTCTTAACAAAATACATAAGTTTGTATCCAAGAAGTTGAATTTTCAAAAAATATGATTATTTTCTACGAGAAAAGATGAATTTTCCACAAAATGCATACATTTTTAACGAAATAGTTACATTTTCAACCAAAAAGATGATATCTTAAGAAAATACATAAGTTTGTATCCAAATAGTTGAATTTTCAACCAAAAAAATTAATTTTCTACCAGAAAAGACGTATTTTCAACAAATTTCATAAATTTCCAACTATTCAGTTGCATTTTTAAACTTAAAAAGGTCAATATTTAACAAAAAATGGAGTAGTTAAATTTATATTCAACAGAATTACTTTCCAATCAAGAAAAAAATGGATTTTTTACAAAACAGTTTAATTTTGTATCAAATAGTTGAATTTTCAATCAAAAAGAATAATTTTCTACCAGAAAAGGCGTATTTTCAACAAAAAATTTAATAAATTTTCGACTATTTAGTTGCATTCTTAAACTTAAAAAGATCAATATTTAACCAAAAATGGAATAGTTAAATTTGTATTCAAGAGAATTACTTTCCAATAAATAAATAAATGAATTTTTTACAAAACAGTTTAATTTTGTATCAAATAGTTGAATTTTCAACCAACCAAATTGTTGAATTTTCTACCAAAGAAATTGTTGATTTTCTAAGCCAAAAAGAGGAATTTTCAACAAAACAGTTGATTTTTCAACCCAAGTAAATGAGTTTTCAACAAAATAGTTCAATTTTCAGTTAACACATTAATTTATCACAAACCAAAGTGAATTTTCAACTAAAATTCTGAATCTTTCCCCAAATAGTTACATTTTCAACCAAAAAGATGATATCTTAACAAAATACATAATTTTGTATCCAAATAGTTGAATTTTCAACCAAAAAGGTAAATTTTCTACCAGAAAAGGCGTATTTACAACAAATTTCATAAATTTTCGACTATTTAGTTGCATTTTTAAACTTAAAAAGATAATTATTTAATGAAAAATGGAGCAGTTAAATTTGCATTCAAGAGAATTACTTTCCAATAAATAAATAAATGAATTTTTTACAAAACAGTTAAATTTTGTATCAAATAGTTGAATTTTCAACCAACCAAATTGTTGAATTTTCTACCAAAGAAATTGTTGATTTTCTAAGATTACTCGGTGAGTCTAGATCAAACTAGGAATCTATACCCGGTCCCCCACATTACGCCCTTCCTCGTCGAGTGAGTTACGCTCACCCCGAAAGGGATATGGCTTAATGATATACTAATAATACGTTGCCGGATTATATACTTTGGCTGTAACATATATAATCCATTTTCCGGTAAAACTGCATGAAGATCGATCACCTTCGATTTTATTTAAACACACATTTTTTATTTCCTTCGTAAAACCTAAAACGATTCCGCCTGGCGTTATTTACGACAGGTAGGTACTTTTAAACCCTTTTTAAAGTTTGAAGAGGCAATATGATGGGGACGGGCTTGTGGAAAAATTGGAAAAGGGGTCGGGGTGCTTTCGAATTCGAAACAGTTCCGATTGTGGGGCATTTACGACTTGTACAACACTCTCCCCCTTTCCAATGGTTTTTAGTGGGTCACGTATGGTTGAGCGGGCAGGATTGTGTAACAGTTAGAAAAGGGGTCGCAGTGCTTTTGAATTCGAAACGATCCCTACTGTGTGCCATTTATGACTTGTAGGCACCTTCGTCCCTTTTACAACGATTTAAAGTGGATGGCGTAGGGATAGGCTATTTTAAACCAAATAAATGACGAATTGTGTCAATTATATGGCTGTAAGTTGATCTGACTTCAGGCTAACTATTTTACTCTGGACGCGAATTTTCACCAGCCCAATGTGAGGCCAACTGTGTCGAAGGTCGTTCGAGATACCGAAATGAAAAATATCGACCAATTTCGTTTTTCGGTCATTATTCCAATATATTCTATCCAAGGATCGGAACCTTTTAGGTTGGAACTGAGGTCTAAAGGTTCCTTAAAGGTTCGGGTCCGCACTGAACCCTTTAATTTCTTAAGGGCCGAGTCCAGGTCCGAACCTGGACTCTTAGATTTCTGAAGGGTCTGGGTCCGGAACCTTTAAATTCTTATCGGTATGGGTCCGGACCGGACTCTCGAAGAACCCTTTAATATCGGGTCCAACCAAAAAGGTTCCTTGAATTATATTTGAGAAATTGACACAGTCGATTTGAGAGAGAGTTTAGTTTGAGGTATTGAAATTATTGACTTAATTTGAGATTGCGCAAAAGATTTCGCCAGAAACTAAGGATGCGCAGAAAATGACACTGCGCATTATTCTGCACAGTAAAGTTGCGGGGTATTTGTAGCAATGCAGTAACATGGAACTTACAGGTGCGCAGTATAGTGCGATGCAATTATGGCTGCGCAGTAAGGTAAGGGGTTGCTTTTAGATGCGCAGTAGAGTTGCGTATAACTAACATATGCGCAACAGAGTTCTATGAAACTTATGAATCCGCAATACACTCAGGCGGTAGATATGACTGTGCAGTAAGGTCAGAGAACACATATAAATGCGCAGTGCAGTTACGTGTCTCTTATATCTGCGCATTACAGTTATATGTCACTTCCGCACGCGCGTTACTTTCAGATTCGCAGTAAAGTTACATAGCAATTATGTCTGAGCAGTAGAGCTCTATGAAACTTGCGGATGCGCAGTACAGTTACGCGACATTTATCATTGCGCAGTATCGGCAGGGGTGCTTGTAGATGTGCAGTACAGGTACATAACATTGCCATCTGCGCAATAGAGTTCTATGGCACTTACGGATAAACAGTACAGTTGCACGACACCAGTGGCTGCGCAGTTAGATTAGGGGATATTTATAAATGCGCATTAGAGTAACATAGCGCCTACATCTGCGAATTATGGTTCTATGACTCTTGCGGGTGCACAGTATTCTTACAATGCATTCATGACAGCGCAGTAAGGTTAGGGGGTACTTATAGATGCGCATTCATGGAATTCATGGATTTCGCTGAATTCTCAGAATTTTCGGCATTCATAGAATTCGCGGAATTCACGAAATCAATGAAATTCACGGAATTCGTGAAATTCGAAGAATTCACAGAATTCTCGGTATTTATGGAATTCGTGGAAATAATTGACCCCACGGAATTCACAGAATTTACTTTATTTGTGGAATTCACTGAATTCATGATGTTCACCACTTTCAACATGTAGGAAATCTAATCGACAGCATGCCTTTGAGATGCCAGACAATCATTAATGTTAGCAGAGATTGAAGGAAATACTAAGGTGATTGCGTCGTTGTTTGTATCTAGCAAAATATATTCATATGAAAAAAATTCGCCGCCATACATATTTCTAAGAATAATAGAGACACGCTTTTAAGTTATAGACTGTATACTGTAAATCTCCTATTTTACCACGGAACGCCGTATCCATATTTCTCATATTCCGCAAAAGTCCTTTCATTTCACGGAAATTTACTTAATCCAAAATATCCTTTCTATCCCACGAGATTCATTTTGTTTTACGGTACCCCAGCTATGTCTCGAAAACCAAACTATTATTAAGGACACCCTCCAACTCACGCGTTTCAGGTTGGTCAAGGTGCTTCAAGACATAGTTTATTCCTTAGAAATCTCATTATGTCACGAGACCTTATCTAGCCCGCAAAGCTCCCCTCACTTTGCAGAATGCAACTACCCCTTGAGGGTCCTCTCTATCTTACGGCACATTAAACATCCCGGGAGACTCCCTCAACACGGGACTGCACCTATCTCATCGGACACCACCTACTGCTCAGGACCGCGTATATTTCACTGAAATCTTCTTATTCCACGAAACCTTACATACTCTACAAGTTTTCTTGACCAATAGGATTCCTTTTACTCCATGCAACCTTAATTAGTTCTTAAAAATTAATCTATGGTCCGGAACTTCATCTCACGCACTCAGACTAGATTGGTCAATGGGTCTTGAGGAATAGGTTATCCGTCAGGACTCCCAGTATCTCACAGAATCTATTTTGCAGGACCCCCTATCCCACCAGACGCCAAATAACCTGCAGGATACCCTTTACCTTACGGAACCTCTTACATTTCTCTGAAATTACCTTACCTTAAGAAACCTCATCTATCCCTCGGAACTCCCTTAGTAACGGGTCCCTCTCTGTCCCACAATATCCTAAATATTCCTTCAAACTCAACCCATCGTTTGTTCCACCACCGGATACTTTTGAACTGACCCTTGTTGTTAAATTCTCAACAAACTTGAATTTTCATCAAAGTATATCAACTGTCTGGCAAGCAGTTGATTTTTGACAAGAAAAGATTACTTTTCGACCAAATAATTACATGTGGACATCATCATCATCATCATCTCAATTCATCATTATCATCACCACCATACATGGTATTCGTGCTGGTGCGACCTGAACTGAAGCCATAACAGATTTGACCATGAGATATTCATCATATTGAGGCAGTCTGTTTTGTTTTCATATTTGAAATTAAATCATAAAGCTATTAGGCGAATATTTATATTGATACGTCTCTGACTCAAAGTGGACAACCAGGTGTAGCTAAGGGATGATTCACGAAATCATTCGATCATGCGATTGACTGCGAGCGCCATCATCTTATAAGTAGGGATAGCGTGGGAACAATGTACTTTATATATCGATATCGGTATCGGTACCACAAGACTTCTTACTCGAGGCTCTACGAGGAAGGACTCTTTTGGTCTCTCCTCGATCCACCCTGTCATTGATGACATATTAATGATTGGCGTCGTTCTGAAGTAACGACTTTGCACTCCATAATTTCGTGAAGACCTCGCTGTGCATGTTTGCATTTAGTGTGGGGAATTAAATAAATGAAAAAGTAGTGCGTGCAACATTTATTGTAACGACATTGCACTTTGTCTAACAATAAAGACCTCGTTATGTGCACAGAGTTTTGGTAAATATGTATCTAAAAGAAAGAAAGGAAGGAGAATCCAAATTATAATAAAATTATTGATTTTGGAATCAAATTCAAGTCAGGAAAGTAAGCAATCATCTCTCCCTTGCGTGAATCCACAATCCGTCACTTTTATCGGCAAAGAATGTCCCGATGAAAATAAATGTAATTGAGATAAGTTTAAAATGCAACATTACCATTACTAAAAATTAGAATAATATTTTGTAAATTTGAAATATTAGCTAGAATCAGCCACTGCAGTTATAGTTATATTGAAAATATTAGTGAACGAAAATGTTTTTTGGTACCAGTAAATTAAATTTTTCGTTGAGAATTCATCTAGTTTAGTTGAAAATTCAATTTGTTACAAATTCAACTATTTTTGTAGAAAGTTCAAATTTCTGTAGAGGGTTCAGCTATTTTATTAAGAATTCGTCTTTTCTGGTTGAAAATTTAACTGCTTGGTTGCAAGTTGAACTACTTTGTTAAAAATTCAATTGTTTGGTTGATGATTCATATTTTTAATTGAAAATTCACCTCTGTTTGAAAATGTAGTTATTTTTTGGGTAGAAAATTAAAATATTTTGGTGTAAAATTCAACTATTTGGTTGAAAAATAACTTTTTTGTTGAAGATCAATATTTTCGGTATGAAAAATCAACTATCTGATTGAAAATTCATGTATTTTGTTAAAAATTGAACTATTTTGGTAGAAAATTAATCTGATTTGTTTAAAGATTCAGCTATTTTATTAAAAATTTGTCTTTTTGGTTACATACAACTGTGTTTGATTTCAAATGAAAATGTTTTTTGGTACCAGTAAATTAAATTTTTCGTTGAGAATTCATCTAGTTTAGTTGAAAATTCAATTTGTTAAAAATTCAACTATTTTTGTAGAAAGTTCAGATTTCTGTAGAGGGTTCAGCTATTTTATTAAGAATTCGTCTTTTCTGGTTGAAAATTCAACTACTTGGTTAAAACTTGAACTGCTTTGTTAAAAATTCAGTTGTTTGGTTGATGATTCATATTTTTAGTAGAAAATTCACCTCTTTGGTTGAAAATGTATTTATTTGGTTGCAAATTCGTCTTTTTGGTTTGAAAATGGTAGAAAATTCAACTATTTGGTTGAAAGTTAACTTTTTTGTTGAAAATTAATATTTTCGGTATGAAAAATTAACCATTTGGTTGAAAATTTATGTAATTTGTTTAAAAAATTTTAACTATTTTGGTAGAAAGTCCAACTATTTGGTTAAAAAGTAACTTTTTTTGAAAATTCATCCTTTTGGCTTGAAAATGCAAATGTTTTGTAGAAAATTTGTCTTGTTTTGAAAATGCATCAATTTATAGGAAATTTGGTTTCTTTCTTGGTTCAAATTTCGGCTTTTTCATTTCAAAATTTATCTCTTCTTGTAAAAAAATCACTTTTTGTGTTGTTGTTGTTAAAAATCCAACCATTTTGGTAGAAAAATAATCTGATTTGTTTAAGGATTCAGCTATTTTATTTAAAATTCGTCTTTCTGGTTGAATACAACTGTGTTTGATTTCAAATTAAAATGTTTTTTTGCTACAAGTAAATTATATTTTTCGTTAAGAATTCATCTATTTTGGTTGAAAGTTAAATTTGTTAAAATTTAAAGTATTTTGGTAGAAAGTTCAATTTTCTGTAGAGAGTTCAGCTATTTTGTTAGAAATTCGTCTTTTTATTTGCGTATAAAATTGAACTATTTGGTTTAAAATTAACTTTTTTGTTGTTAAATAATATTTTCGGTATGAAAAGTCAACCATCTGATTGAAAATTCATGTATTGTGTTAAAAATTTAACTATTTTGGTAGAAAATTAATCTGATTTGTTTGAAGATTCAGCTATTTTGTTGAAAATTCGTCTTTTCTGGTTTGCAATTTTAACTAATTGGTTGAAAGTTGAACTACTTTGTTAAAAATTCAGTTATTTGGTTGATTATTCATATTTTTAGTTAAAAATTCACATCTTTGGTTGAAAATTTAATTATTTGGTTTCAAATTCCTTTTTTTTTTTGTAGAAAATAAAAATATTTTTGTATAAAATTCAACTATTTGGTCGAAAATTAACTTTTTTGTTGTAAATTTAACTATTTTGTTGAAAATTCGTCTTTTTGGTTAGGAAATGGTAGAAAATTAAACTATTGGGTTGAAAATTAACTTTTTTGTTGAAAATTAATATTTTCAGTATGAAAAATCAAATATATGATTGAAAATTCATGTATTTCGTTAAAAATTGAACTATTTTGGTACAAAATTAATCTGATTTGTTTGAAGATTCAGCTATTTTTTTGAAAATTCGTCTTTTCTGGGATGAATACAACAATTTAAAATGATTGCAATAAGTAATAAAGTTAGCCAGATTATGAAAAAGTCACTTTAAAAATATAAAAGTGACCAGAAGTGGAAAAATTAAATTAAAAATTTTCCAGATTGATAATTGTAATCTCAGGCCTGCCAACATTGGAACATATTCAAAAATAAATATTTCACCATCAGAACTTTTAAGCTTGAATATTGGTAAAAATTGTGCAATACTTGAAATTTGAATCATAGAAATTTAAAAAGTTTTAAATCTAACAATTTCATTTCATAAGGTAAGTTTTTTTTTTGTCGAACATAACTTACCAAATAGTGAAAATTATATTATTTATAAATAATTCAAATAGAAAAAGTTTCCAAACATAATTTTTGCATATTACACTCCGAAAAATGTTTCTTTGAATCAAACAAAGTCTTTCTTTGATATAGGGTTAAACAAATATTTTATTGATTAAAAAAAAAGATTTATTTTTGATTCAAACAAAATTTATTTCATTCAAACACGGCATTGTTTAACTCAAACAAATTTTGTTTGAATAAAACAAATTTGATTTTTAATATAGGGTCAAACAAATGTTTTTTTGATTCAAACAAACATTTTTCTGAATGCATAGTGGGTGCCAATTCAAAATGTAATTTTTCTTTTCTTAAGGTCTTAGCCAATAAATTTGTACAGTTTGACAAAAAAAGGACACGTACTTATTTATTTTTTTTAATATAAAATTTTCTTGAGTTCCCGCAAGACGTTTAACGTTCTAGGTTCGCTAAATATTTGTTTAGCTTTAAAAGAAAAAACACGTGGTATTTTTTTTTTTTTAAGAAAAAATAATATAGGGTGAGACTTTGAAAATTTATTAAATTGGCTCAGATACGACACTTAAGTAATCTAAGTTTCATAAATTCATTGGGACTTATCCCCTGAGATTTGTCCTCGAATGAAACAAAAATTTCACGCATTTTTTATTTTCCAAAAAAAAGTATCTTAGATCCCGCTCAAGGCGATTGAAGATGAAAAATGTATTTTATTCATTTTCTCTCTGGAACTATGGGCTCTAGTAAAAAATAAATATTATAAAGATATTTCATTTTTTTTGCAAGGAACATTTTTTAATAACAGATTTTTTGTCTCAAACCTTTCTTTCGAACAGTACATCACTTAAATGTCAGGAAAATGGAATTTTTCACTCTTTTATCTAAACTGAGGTTTAAATGAAAAAATAAATGTGACAAAAACATTTTACTTTCTTCTAAGCAATATTTTTTGTTTCTAAAACTTTTGTCCAAAACCCTTTTTTTGGCCAGTAGACCACATACGTGCCAATAAAATGACGTTTCCCACTTTTCCAGCTGAACTGCGTATTCCACAGAAAAAATGAACGTGAAAAAAACATTTTACTTTTTTATAAACAACATTTTGTGCTTATAACACTTTCGCATGAAACATATTGTTTGGCCAATAGACCACTTAAATGTCAGTAAAATGACATTTCCTACTTTTCTAGCTGAGTTGCGTGTTCCAGAGAAAAAGTGAACGTGAAAAAAACATTTCACTTTTTTATAAACGACATTTTTTGTTTATAACACTTTCGCCTAAAACCCTTCTTTCGAACAGTACATCACTTAAATGTCAATAAAATGACGTTTCCCACTTTTTTTAGCTGAACTGCGTATTCTAGAGAAAAAATGAATGTGAAAAAACATTCATTTTTCATAAGCCACATTTTTCGCTCATAAAAATTTAATCTAAAACCCCTTTTTTGGCCACTACACCACTTAAATGCCAATAAAATGACATTTTCCACTTTCCAGCTGAACTGCGTGTTCTAGAGAAAAAATGAATGTGAAAAAAACATTTTACTTTTTCATAAACAGCATTTTGTGCTTACAACACTTTCACATAAAACCAATTTTTTGGCCAATAGACCACTTAAGTGTCAGTAAAATTACATTTCCCACTTTTCTAGCCGAACTGCGTGTTCCAGAGAAAAAGTGAACGTGAAAAAAACATTTTACTTTTTTATAAACGACATTTTTTGTTTATAACACTGTCGCCTAATTGAATTTTCGATTTAAAAAATAAATTTTCAGCCAAAAATGGAGAAGTTACATTTTTCGATAAAAAATTAATTTGTTAACAAAAACAAATCAGTTTCAACGAAGCAGTTCAACTGGAATAGTTAAATTTTTAATTAAAAAAATTAATTTTCAACCAGAAAAAGAAATTTTCAATGAAATAGTTTTATTTTGAACCCAAGAGAGATGAATTTTCAAACCAAAAAATTAATTTTTAACAAAGTGGTTCAACTTTTACCAGAGTACATAGTTGAATTTTCAAATTAAAACAAAAAATGAATTTTCAGCCAGAAATGGAATAGTTACATTTTCAACTTGAAAAATCAATTTTTTAACAACAACAAAAAAGTTTGTAATTAATTAGTTAAACTTCCACCAAAAGAAATTAATTTTTAACAAAAATAAATAATCTTCAACTGGAAAAGTTCCATTTTCAAATTGAAAAATTAATTTTCAGCCAGAAAGACGAATTTTTAACTAAAAAGATGAATTCTCAACAACAAAAAAGTGATTTTTTAATAAATTAATTCAATCATCACCGAAATAATAGAATTTTCTACCAAAAAAGTTGAATTCAAGAGCATTATATCAGTGTAGCCTCAAAAAAACTTTTTCAAAATTCTCTATCTTTATTCTGACCAATTTTTCATTTCCCCTGACCATTAATATTCAAATACCACAATCTCAATCTTGTAACATTTTCAACATAGAATCTTTTACAAATAAAATAAAACAATTTCAAATTCAAATTAAAAAGTTTCAAATTTATTATCCTCTTATTGAAATTCCCTGACTTTTACCAGATTTTTTTTCAAAATCGGTGACTTTCCCAGTCAAATACAATTCCCTGATTTTTTCTCTGACCCATGGACACACTGTACAAATAGTATGAAATGACTCAGTCAAACCTATTTTTTTCTTAAAGGAAATGAAAATTCCAGGACCATGAGCAAAATTCAAGGAATTTTCCAGGTTTTTTCAGTTTAAAAAAAAAATTCAAGGACTTTTCCCGGTTTTCCAGGACGCTAGACACCCTGCATTATCAGACAATTGTCAGAAATAGTGTCTTCAGTCTAATTTTTCCAAAATAGTAGTGAAATAGTGTCATAATTCGAAAAAAGTGTAAATAGTGTGGTGAGTCCGAGGCCTGTATTGAGTAAAATTTGCGCTCATTTTGAAATCGATTGGTTTCCTTACACTTCTTGTGCCATTCTGCCTCGGCTGTCGGTGGGAAAAGTGATCACCCCTTGCCTTATTGTAGTAAGGACGAGCAGATTGAGATCCTTGGTAAGACTGACTACGTCCCGGGTGTGGATGTGGCCGTCTGTTTTGCAGCGGGTCCTTTGCAGCTCCTGTACGTAACGATTGGAGGGCTGCAAATCTCAGAGCTTCCACATCATCATCATCATCTTCGTTTTTACACTTCTGAGGTGGTGCTGCTACCATCTGAAAAGGGATTTTAGTTTTATTTTCATTTTCATTTCATTAGATTAGAAGATCTACCATTTACAGCTCAAAAAAAGGGGAAATAGGGTGATTTTCTCACGAGAAAGGGAGAAAATAGGGGAAAGATTAAACATTTATTTTTACATGTCGAAAAGAACAAACAACAGGGATCCCAGCGCAAAAGGAGCTCAAAAAAGGGAAAATAGGGCCATTTTCTCACGAAAAAGGGGAAAATAGGGGAAAGATTAAATATAAATTTATAATTAAAAATAATAATATATAACAATATGCCGAAAAGAACAAGCCACATTTTTATAAGAAATGTTATACTTTTAAATAATTTATCGTTCAATGATTTCTGCCATTCAAGAATTTATTTTAAAAAATTGGATATACTTAGGTCGTTGGAAATCCATTCAGAATGATATAAAAAAGATCAGTTTCCAATCAAAAACGAAATAATTAAATTTTCAGTTGAAACAATTAATTTTTCACCAAACTGACGAATTTTCAAGAATCGTTCAATTTTAAACAAAACAAAATTAATTTTCAACTAAAATTATCAATCTTCAACGAGAGTAGTTGCATTAAATTTTACCAGGAATTTTAAGAAAACTTTTTTATTCTCTTGAAATCTTCAAAATGCTCAAGGCAAAATGTTTGGCAAAATTCTCTCTATTATTATTATTACGATTATTCTCCTTCATCACAAAAAAAACTTGATAAAATTTCAGTGTAAAAGCCTTCAAACCTAATTCTAACTGTTCCAATTTTATATTTCTGTCTCCAGTTTTCACATTTTCAACACGCTTTAAAATGTTTCAACTTCAAATTTCCTTTTTAAGAGTATTTATTTTTAAAGGTTTAGCACTAGAAACGCGTACCTTATTCATTCATAAATAAATTATTTAAGTACTATAATTGCTTTAATTATTATTCAATAATGGGTACACTGACTAATTTTATAGAATTTTCCGCGTAATTTAAATATTGTATTTTCAAATATCGTATATTTAAAGAAAAAATGGGGAAAAGGAGACGTTATTTGAGAATAGGGGAAAAAGAGGAAACTAAGAAAAACAGGTATGGTGAGTGGTAAACTTGCCCATTCTGCCAAAAATCAGGAGTCATTTCGACACCAAAAGAAATACTTTGTAAGGGTCCTATTTGAAAAAAAAAAATAAAAAAATAAAGCTTTTTTTGGACTACTCTAATAGAAAACATACCTGTAAATTGTTTGCCATTAAATTACCGACTGTCACTGCCAATCCGGACGATCTGAATGGATAATTTTCAGGTGTGGCTTGCTCTGCCAATGTAACAATCTGACTCGGTACAGGTGTCATTTGCGTAAAAGTTTGCAGACTCACGTTGTTTTTTGGATCGTTCAAAAGAATGACACCCAAGTCATACCATTTGTTTCCATCAACCTTCAGCAGAAAATTTTCAACGGCGACAATCGGCACTTCTGGTGTTACAGTGGGATTTTGACGAGCTAAACTTATCCTCTCTTCAGCACACGTTAAGGCTGCACGAAATCCAACTGGTTGAGGTGCAAAAGTTGTCACGTTCACAGGTACGCCTCTTTAAAAACACAATAAAAATTTACATTAGTATTATAATAATACTTATTATATAATAATAATACTTATATTATAGTAATTTCTCCCGGGTTAGAAAAAAAAATATACTCGATAAGCATCAGCAAACTTTTTTGCAAGAAATCTTTTGACTTTGAATCATATAAACAATTTAAAAATCCGTTATTAAACCAATTTTGCAAAATAGTGTTTTAAACATTTTTTAAACAATAATTAAGCATTTCGAACTGGAAACGTCTGAAGCGCAGAAAATTAAACATTTTTTAAATTGAAGAATCACGAAATTGAGTTATTTCGGATTAAAATTTCGAAAATAGGACAATTTTAAAATGTTCAAAATTGAATATTTTAAGATTCGAATTTTGGAAAAAAGACCATTTAAAATTCAGAGGAATTAAAATTGTATTGTTTATAATTAAAAACGCTCAAAATTAAAAGATTAAAAAATTTTGAATTTGAATCATTTTAAATTCAAAGCAATTAAAATTGGACAATTTGAAATTGAATAAAATGAATCTTTCAAAGTCAAAGCTTCTGCAATTCTATAATTTAAAATTATTATTACATATCAAAATTATAATTACTTTTAAAAAACTTTAAAAATAAATATTAATTTTAAATGAGAAATCACTAAAAATGAAAATATGCCTACTCTGAAAAAAATTGTAATTATCAAAACGCAAACCCTTCAAAATTTAAATTATTTTAAGTAAATTTAAATTGTTAAAAAAATTAATAACTTTTAAATTGCAAATTATATTTTTCAAAATTTAACCGATTAAACTTAAATTGCTAAATTAAAACCTATGAAAGGGAAAAATAAAGTATTTAGTGCTCAACATGAAAATTCAGAACTGTAAAGTTGTAACCACTTAAAATTACCAAAATTATTCAATTACTGATGGATCAACTTCAGAAGGTTTAATTTTTATCTTGTTTTATTTTGCATTCAATTTTCAATTTTTTAATTTCAAATCTTCCTTTAGAATTATTATACATTCTTGAAATTTTCTAATCAAATATTTTTCAATTTGACAATAATATTTTATAATCAAACTTGTCCTTTATTGATTCAGCTAATTCATAGCTGTTGTGAAGTGAATGGTGGACAGGAGAATTAAAATTTTTGAAAAAATCCGAGATATTGGTCAATTAAAAATTCAGAAAATAGTTCATTCCTGCAGTTCTCAGTGGAATATTTCCAAACTTTGCTAGGAAAATAATGTTGATATTAGAAAGCATTTGATAATCCCAGAAGTCCATAATTGTTCACTGAAATCTAATTCTTCATTGTTCAATGGTAGAAAATTGAAGTTGCTAAAATTTTCATAATTTACTTGAATCTTAAACAGTTGTTCGACTTTTTACATGCGGGGAAAAATTTTTGAGTAAGAACTGTTTCAACTCAAAAGAGGGTACAATTTAAAAGTAACCAATTTCTTATTCGAAAGAGGGAACATTTGTTTTATGACGAACATTTTTTACTTTATTTTACTATTATACTTTCTAAACAAAATCGTCCTAAGCTTCGCTAGAAAATTACGTTCATCCTAATGAATATTGTGTTGATGTTAGTCCTGTAAAATGTGGGGAAAATTTCAAGATAAATTTCTGGAAGCATGGACGAATCTATCCGTTCCGAAAGTTTCAAACAAAGCTGTTTACATTTTTCATTATATTAAGTTTTCTAATTTTGTTAGTAGTTGAAAAAAAGTTGTTTATCATTACTAAATATTTAAATAATTCGATTTACACAAGAAATTTAATTATTTTGTAAATTGGAACGATTTTTACACGTATCTGCTTTCAAATGAAACTTAGACACGTTAACGAGCCTGGGCTTATAAAGAAAAATTTACCTGTTTCCCATTTATGAAACAATAATAAATTGAATGAAGAATAATAATTCTTTCGGAATGCAGATGATGTCATATAACTAGCATCATGGACGCCACGTGTGTATTTTTTTCAACAAGATTTTTGAAGTTTTAAGATTTGTCAAATCAAATGTTTCATAAGATTTTCCACTCAAGAAGATAAATTCTCAACAAAAAATGTAGACAAATCAAAAATAGACCAATTTTCAACTAAATAATCCTGAACAAAAAAAAATTACCCAGTTGAATTGTTAACAAAGGTAGATAAAACTTTTATCATAAGAGATGAGTTTTTCATAAAATAGTTGTCATTCTGAACCCAGAAATATGAATTTTGAATTAATAATTAAATTTTAAAATAAACAGATGAATTTTTAACCAATTGGATGCATTTTCTACCAAGAACATTAATTTTGTACCATAACGGACGATTTTACAACAAAATATTTACACTTCCAACCACAGAGATGATCTTTAAGAAAAAAAATAAAATAAAATAATAATAATAAATATAAAGGTAGCAGAACTCTTAAGCAATCAGTTGGATTTTGAACCAAAAAGATAAGTTCTCGAAGAAAAATGTGATAATTGAAAGTTCAACTGAAAATGATTAAAGTTTTGAATAAAAAGCAGTTGAATTCATCGAAGAAAAACGAATTTTGAATGAAAGTTCAATTTTCAACAAAATAGATTAATTAAAAAAATATTCGAAACACTTGCTGGGGCATTGATGAAAGAGTACAGCTTCGAGAACCCTAGCATGCTGACTACAATGTAATTACCAGTTACATAAAATACTTTTATTCGACATTAGATGGCAAGCATTGTATTTTAGGTTCACATTTTTTCAAAATAATAGTCTAGAATTGTCTAGTTTACATTAACTACTTTATAATTAAACATGATTCTACGTCGGACACCCACTGGAGTTACATCGATTTCTTTTATATTCAATCGGGTAACATTGCAGCTTTCCATGTTTATTTTCACACGTCTCATACTGTTCTCAATAGATTTATATATCCCAATGAGAACATCTGAAGACTCCAATATTGCAAAGACGTCACCATTGGATGTTGATAATACAATTCGTTCTTGAATTGGCACAGCCCCATACCTATTATTTCCTGTTCGTATTTGAAGTGATTTATTGGCAGGTAAAGTGTATCTTCGAAGTTCGAATATCAGGTTCGGATTAGCAATAGAAATTAGATACTGTCAGGAATTTTATTCTCTGGGAATTTTTCAATTCGGTAATATTATAAAGTGTTCAGGAATGTTATTATTTTGAAAATTTCCAATTCGGAAATGTTATTATCCGGAAATTTTATTACATATTCGGTAATTTTCCAATTCGGGAATTTTATTATTCGGTAATTTTATAATTCGGTAATCTTATTATTCGGAAATTTTTTAATTGGGAAATTTTATTTTACGGGAATTTTCCGAATCAGGAATTTTATTATTCGGGAATTTTCCAATTCGAGAATTTTACTATTAGGAAACTTTATGATTTGAAATTTTTTTAATTCGGGAATTTTATTATCCTGAAATTTTTCGATTCAGGAAATTTATTTTTGTGGAATTTTATTATTCGGGAATTTTCCAATTAGAGACTTTACTATTGGGAAACTTCATTATTCCTAAATTTTCCAATTCGGGAATTTTCTAGTTCGGATGTTTTATAATTCGACAATTTTCTGTCGGGAATTTTGTTATTCGGTAATTTTCAAATTCGGTGATATTACAAACTTTATTATTCGGGAATTTTTAAGTTCGGTAATATTATTAACTGTTCAGGAATTTTATTTTTTGGGAATTTTTCAATTTCGTAATATTTAAAAACTGTTCAGAAATTTTATTATCTATGAATTTTCTAATTCGGCAATTTTATTATTGTTTTTTTGCTAATTATTGATTTTTAATTGATTTCTGCAAAATTATACCCAGGTCGCTGATCACTCTCTCTAGCAATCACCCAAAGCGAAGAGTTTCCCAAAATCATAGAACTTGATGTTTTAAAATTAATATTTTTCTAGAAATTACTTGAACGATTTATTTAAAAATTCATCTATTCGGATAGAAAATAGGTAAAAAATTGAGCTTTTTTCAAATTCGTATTTATGGATTAAAAGTTTATCTTTTACGATAGAAAAGTCATCTATCATTGCTGAAAATCAACACTTATGTCAAAAATTCAACTTTTTGGGTTGGAAATTCAAATAATTTCTAAAAAATTATACCCAAGTCGCTGACCAATCTCTCTAGCAATCACCCCAAGCGAAGAGTTTCCCAAAGTCATAGAACTTGATGTTTTTAAATTTATTACATCCCTAGACTTTAATAGCATACTTATAACTAATTATTGAAAACTTTCGACGTAGACATCTGGTAGATGAAACCTGTTTTGTTTTCTTTTTTTCTGTTTTTTTTTTGTTTTTTTTTTGTTTGTTAATTAATGACTAGGTTGGATTCAGTGGATTTTTTAGGAGGGCGATGCCCTCGTTGGTTCCACGCTACTCCTGGGAACTTTGTCCCCCAATAGGAATATTCAGAATATTCCTAGCGATCTATGTTTAGAATAAAACACGTGTATCTCGTTATCGGTGAGACTTACACAACGTGTAGTTGATATACGTTGAAGTTAAACACACATCGTATTACACGCAGCATTTACGGTATTATTTATATCGTACTTATGCCAAATCGTACTCGATATTCATTAGCGTAATTTAACAAGAATTGCTAAACCCTCAAAAATAATACTGAGTAACAAAAATTATTAATGTCCTCGCTCAATGCGACATCATTTCTGAAGTACTTTTCAATGCTGAACATTAATCTGGCTTCGGTTTGTTGCTATCAGGTATAGATTCAGAGATATTTGCCATTGAATTTTTCAATAACAAACTGTTTAGCGCATTTTTTGTCTAGGGCGGAAAATGTTTTTCCGCCCTCACCGCAAGTCAATATTAGGTGAATAGAGTTCAAAATTAACATGGGAAAATTCCCGAAATGGAAAAATTCCGAATAATAGAGGTTTCCCAATAGTAAAATTCTCGAATTGAAAAATTCCCGATTTGGAAAATTGTTGAATTATAAAATTTTCAAGAAATAAAATTCTCGAATTGAAAAATTCCCGAACAATAGCATTACCGAATAAGAAAATTCACAGACAATAAAATTCCTGAACAGTTTATAAATATTACCGAATGGGTAAATTCCCAAATTATAAAATTCCCAAATAGGAAAATTCCCAAAATCTGCAATGGAAGACATTAATTTTCAACCAAAAAGATTAATTTTCTACCAAAAAAGATTAATTTTTAATAAAATACATGAATTTTCAACCGAATTGTAAATTATTTTTTTTAAATTTCCAAACTAATAGTTAAATTTTCAACCAAAGAAATGAATTTTCAACCAAAAATGTGAATTAGTCACCAAGAAGATTAATATTCTACCACAAAAGACGTAGTTTCAACAAAATAAGAAAATTTTCAACTGAAGAATATAAATGTTAACCAAGCATGGAATAGTTAAATTTTCAGTTAAAAATGAATTTACAACAAAAAATTTGCATAAAAATGGTTAAATTTTGAACAACAAAAAAAGTGCTTTGAACTAAAGTGATGAATCATCAACTAAAAAAAAATGAATTGTTAACAAATTAGTTCCACTTTCAACTAAGTAGTTAAACTTTGAACCTAAAAAGGCTTTTCCTCTAAAGTATAAACTTTTGAAGTAGAATTTGTTATATTATAGAATCATGGTATGAAAGAGAAGCTCAAATTTTTAATAGAAGTAGCAAAAATTAACCGTTTATGGCAAGTTTTCATTTACAAAACTATTAGTTAAATATTAAGCATGCAACGAAAATATAGATTTATTGTAAAAATACCATTTTGACTGTTAATTAACAATAAATTTTTCAAATCATATAAGATTTTCTGTAAAGCCATAACAAAATGTGGGAAAATGAACCAATTTTTTTAAAGAAAGGGTAATTAGCGTGCGCATAGCGCGCACAATGTTCTAGTTAACTTAAAATAAAAGAATCTACCTGCTGAAATTTCAACGTTACTTTCTTATTGTACCATTTATTCATTTTAATTTTTTAATTTTTTGAGAACTGACGAATCAGTTTCCCCAGTCTCCCCTACACATTTCAAATTCCTATTTCTGTCGCGCTTATTTCGCCATCATGATGTGACGTCGCACGCCTTCAAAAGCATGTAAATAAGCCGGACGATTCACATCTTTTTATAAAAATGGAAAGAAAACAACGCTATCATTAGTGTTTTCAGCCTAAATGTAAGAAAACCTCTGTCAACAATTCAGGAAAATTATTTATATCTATACCCAAAGGTGAGGAACGAATAAAATGGTACATAATTTTTCGGCGCGACATTGTTGACATTCGCAACACCTTTAACGTCAACAGCATATGTTGCGAAGATCACTTCAATCTAAGTAAATATTCTAAATATGAACAGAAAAATATAAAATATACTTTTATTTTGATAACATAAGACCCGTAATTGACTGATGTTCAGCGGTGTTATATATAATATGGAATGCCGGGATGTACGTGAGCTCTAACCTTCATAACCAAATCGTTTATTTACGCAACATGTATTGTAAAAATTAGACATTTTTTAATTTTGGAAATATGCTGCTATATTTAAAATTGAGTGCAAAATTGATCCCATTTGCCGTCTTTTACCCTCTTACTCCTCGAAGTAACATTGAAATTAGAGAACTTTGCAAAAAAAATCACTTATGATAAGTGTACTCACTTTTCGCAAATTATCCGAACTGGCTTTAACGTATTTACGCATTTTGATACTCCATAACAATAAACCCGTTTGGCCCAAAAAGCTCGATGAGTCATTATTTGGATTGTTTTTATCAAACTGACATGTATTTTCTTCGGCTTTGAAGGCGTGTGACGCCACACCACGTGTTTCAATACATGACGGCGCCGCATATATCGTTTAAAAAATAAATGATTAAAAATTATTAAATAAACAAAATTAGGTATTAATTTTACATTTAAATTCTTTTGAAGTCAAAGTTTCTAAAAACTTAACTATATGGCAAACAAAATTTGTGGGCGACCCTATTTTCAAGCAAACAGTTGAATTTTTAACCAAAAAAGAAGAATTCTTAACGAAAAATGTCATCAAGGTGGCCACTATTTTTTAAATTTTTGTCCCGCGGCTTTCTCCTGGTTCTCCCGGTTAATATTCGTGATTTCTCCTGGTTTAGAAAAAAACATATACTCGATAAGCATCAGCAAACTTTTTTGCCGATTTTCAAGTTCGTTGGTATGTGTTGGTCATTCTATCTATACGTCGTGATGCGGTACGAGACGAGGATTACCGATCCCGGATCGGTTTTGGCTCGTTCATTCCTCGGTTCCGACTCGTTTCCTTGGGCCTATTCCTCAGTTTGTAGCGTCACATTCTTCCTCGTTCAGTCTTAACCTTTCTCGTTCTCGCCTCGTTTTTTCCGAGGAATGCAAGAGATGTGCACTAGTGGAGCGGACAGCTTGCGGCAGCGTTATTTTGCCATTCTGACGCACTAATGCTAATTATCGTTCTTTAATAAATACTTGAAGTCAACGTATGATTACATTTTATCTTTTCTTGGCCATTACTGAATAATTTGATATCAAACACGACTATGTTACGATTTTTTCAAAGACTTAACTTTACGCTGTTTGTATGTTATTTTGTTCTTATTAGAAATTAATTTGGTCACTTGTGAAAATAAAATGTATGGAAGAGAAAGGAAAATAAATTGGTATATTATTCAGTAATTTTGATTTTAATAAATTCAGCACTAAATTAATTTTTCATATTTCAAAGTAGAATTTGAAAATATTGTGGTGTCTAATGTCTACGTTCACTAAATAGAATATATTTGTCGGGACATTTAAAAAATCGAAAGTACGTACTACTTATTTAGGTCCATATAGGGGAAACTTAAGCTCTTTTGGTGTCCTGGAAATGAAAAAAAAAACAGCAGCTCCAAAATTTATGAATAATTTTTTTAGCATAGAAAAACTCTCCTAAGTTCAAAATGTACTTCCAAAACACTTAAAAAATCAGATCACATAAGAAAGCTTTTCTATGCTGAAAAAAAATTATATGCAAAGCCTCAACACTTTCTTTTATTTTCAGGCGCTTATAAAAAAATAAATTTTTCCTACAGAAACTCCAAAAAATTCCGATAGAATTGTGAGAATTTGTCATATTATGCAGATTGAGAAACATGAATAATATTTATCATTTTTTCAAAACTGCGATTAAAAAATTATTTTCTTTCATTTCAACTTCGCATAACTGCAATATATTCATTTGTGTTCAAAAAAATTTCACAAAAATTTTGAAATTTCATACAGATTTTGCATACACTAAAAGGTTTTCGTGAATTCACCAAAATTTCCAAATATTGTAAAATTTCACTCAACATTTCAAATATTGTAATATGTTCAAATTATCACACAAGACTTGAAGAATATTCTTTAAGTATTTCAAAGAATTCTTAAACTTCTTGAAATATTTCAAAAAATTTCACAAAAATTTCAAAGATTTTGCAAAAATTTCAAAAGATTGCAAAAGATTTTACAGAAATTTCCAGATTTCACATATATTTGCATACCTTAAAATAGTTCAAGTAATTGCAAAACATCTCAAATATTTTAATATGTGTTAAATTCTTTAAATTACAAATTACTTGAAAATTTCCCATCTTTTTATTTTTCTGTTTCATATATTCTCTTGTAATTGGCAACATAAATTATGAATAAGTACAAAGCAAAATACTGATAGAGTGAAGTTAAATCTTCAGAAAAATCGTAACGTAGTCGTGTTTGATATCGAATTATTTAATAATGGACTTGAATGTATAACATTCAATCAGATTTCGACTTTGAAAATTCATTGAAGAACGCTAATTAGCATTAGCGCGTCTGACTGGCGAAAAAACGCTCCCGCGAGCTGTCCTGTCTGGTAGCACACATCTTTTGCATTCCTCGGAAAAATTAGGGCGAGGAACGAGAAAGGATGACACGGGCTGTGGAAAAACGAGACGAGTAATACCGAGACAGCAGGTGTGTCGTCAGAAAATAATTTTTGACCACATAAATATACAAATGGCCATCATATGAATGTAAGCTGGAAAGCTGGACTTTATGTTCGCTTTACAGGCTTAAGGAATGACCGTATTCTTGCATGTATTATATCAAATATAATAAAAATGATAGATATATTATATAAGTATATTCACCAATAGAATTAAAGATGACCACCAGAGTGAAAACGAAAGTATAGAACATCCTCATTTTCGCAATGTCAATCAAAAATTTAATTACTTTGATACAAAATTATAACCTGAATAATTTAAGAAGGATAGTAAATTAAAAATTAGAACATTCTAAATTTTTTGTATGACATTCTTCCTTACCTGTCACGAAAACTTAACTTCTCCTTCCTACTATTGCAGAATGCGAAATGACCATTTACGCGCAAAAATTGCATGAAATCTTGCAAAAAAATCGTTTTAATGCACAACGTCACCTTAAATTAAATGAATTTTGAACAATTATTCCACTTAAAGGTATTTTGTTCACTTTGACTGATACTTTAATTTCAATGCTTTTTATTAATAATTTATTTATTAGTAAGAAAATATATTATTAAGGGAGCCCATGCACTTTTTTAATGGATACGATCCCGAAACTCTTGCATTAACACTCATGTACTTTATATCGGTGAGGTGGTCACGTGGTGTAGATTACAAAGTGGAGATACGCTAGTCAAGGCAGAGAGTTAATTTGGTGATTTACAATCAAATCACTACGTGGGGGGTTTTCGGAGCAAAGAAGACAAATTTGGTGTAAAAATTCCAAAACAGTACTTAATTTCTATGAAACTCAGTATGAGGGGGATGTTCGGGGATCAGAATAGGAATTTGGTGTCAAAATTCAAAACTTAAAAAATTTTACTCAAATTTTGAAATTTTTTATAATATAGTTGATTTCCATGAAACTTAGTACAAGGAAGGTTTTTCGGGATAAATAACACTAATTTGGTGTCAAAATTCCAAAATTCTACTCAAATTTTGATAGTTTTATCAATTGTGTCGATTTCTATCAAACTCAGTACGAGGGAGTTTTTCGGGGCACATAAGACGAATTTGGGGCAAAAATTAAAAAATTTCCAAATGTGTCTGAGTTTTTGAAAAATTTATAAATTTGGTAGATTTCTATGAAAGTCAATACGAGGGCGGTTTTCGGGGTACAGAACACAAATTTCGCGTCAAAATTACAAAAATTCAACTAAAATTTTGAACATTTTATTAACATGGTATATTTCTATAAAAGTCAGTACAAGGTGGGTTTTCTGGGCACAGAGAAGGAATTTGGCGTCAAAATTTAAGAATTCAAAAAAGCGACTCGAATGTTGAAAACGTTATTAAAGCAATTGATAGGAAATTAATTAATTAATTAACTGCAAAATTAAGTAATTAATTAATTTTAATTAGTTAATAGTTAACTTTGCACAAAAGTCAGTACTAGGGTTTTTTTCGAGTTTCAGAATACAAATTTGGGGAAAACATTCGTATTTTGAGACTCGAAATTCTTCCTCGTTATGAAATTCACGGAAATCTACCAATTTTATGCAATTTTCAACATTTTAAGTCAACTTTATGTGTTCTGCAACTCGATAAAACCCTCAACTCGACTTTTATGTAAATCTACCAAATTAATAACAATTTCCAAAATTAAGTCCACTTTCAGAATTTAGACCCCAAATTTGCATACTGCGACACAAAAAACCTTCCGGTGCTGAATTTTTCAGAAATCCACTAATTTAAAAAAAAATTCTGAATTTAAGTAGTTTTTTTCATTTTGAATTTTTACGTCAAACTCGTATCTCGTGACATGAAAACCCCTCTCGTACTGACTTTCATAGAAATTCACTAATTTAATCAAATTCACCAAAATTAAGGTCCTTTTTATGATATGTTGAATTTTGAACCTAAATTCATGTTCTGTGACTTGAATTTCCAAAATTTCGGTTGCTTTTTTGAATTTACGATTTTTTACCTCAAATTCATATTCTGCTATTTAAAAAAACTCTTCGTACTATCTTTCATACAAATCTTCCAGATTATTGAAATTTCCAATATTGATGTCAACTTTCTGATTTTTGAATTTTGAACCCATAATTATATTTTACAATCGATAAATCAATTAATTCATAAAGTCATTCTGAAGTAATTTAACATTGCATTTGTTGTGTAAGCGTAGTACAGTGTATACTGGGGCGTATCGAAAAAAAAGTTGTTTGCTCGAAGTTCTAATAGCAATGAAAACTTTCTTTTGGGAGTCAAAAACACTCTAATTGAATTTGCGAAACATTTTTTCCCACTTTTTCAATTTTATTATTAAAAATATACATCGGGAAGAAAAACTTTAAATAAAAAAAAGTTCCATCTTTATATTTCTACAAGTACATTTTTTTTTTAAATTCAATTTTTGAACTTTGAAATTTGGATATTGCAAGACGATTGGACAATACTTTTTCACGTTTTCGAGCGCTCGCCCGGTTCCTGCATACCGGCCTTCAATTCAGTTCTTTTGTTAAAAATTCGTGTTTTTTGTTGAAAAATGTAAATATATTCAGTCAAACAATCTTTTATATTGTTAAAAATTCGTCTTTCGGTGCAAAATTAATCTTCTCGGTTACAAATACAACTACTTGGTTGAATGTTGTACTACTTTGTTAAACATGAATTTTCTGGCTAAAGATGAATCATTTCTGTTTAAAATTCATTTCTTTGATAGAGAATTGAACTATTTTCTAGTAAATTAATCAATTTCAGTTAAAACTTCAATTATTTCGTTGAAAATCCGTATTATTCGGTATAAAATAATTCTTATTCTTTAAAAATTAATATTTTGCATTGAAAATTTCCCTGTTTTGTCAAAACTTATTCTACTATCTTTAAAAAGTGAACTTTTTTTTTTAATATACTTTTTGGTTGACAATTCAACTGTTTCGTCGAGCATAAATTCATCTCTTTTCTTTAAAAATATTATAATTTGTAGAAAATTTGGCTTTGGTTGAAAAGTCATTTTTTTACGAGGATTCTTCACTTTACTTGAAAATTCATCTGTTTGGTTCAAAATTTTACTATTTTGTTGAAAAATCATTGTTTTCGTTTGGAACTTGATTTTTTCTAACTGAAAAATTCACTCGCTCACTGCAAGATTTACAAATGTACTTGAAAAATCATCTCATTGCCTGTAAATTTGAGTATCATGCTAAACATTCTATTCCTATGTTGAAATTTAATTTCTTTAACTGAAAATTCAACTATTCCACGTATATCGTGAAAAGTTTATCTTTTTTAATTGCAAATTTATGTATTTGGTTAAATTTGCTTTTTTTTGGTAGGACATTCATGCTTCTGACTTGAAAATTCATCTCTTTTGTTGAAAAGTTAACTATTTTGTTGAAACTTTAACCTCATTCAACTGTTTGGTTGATAATTCGTGTATTTTATTTAAAATTTGTCTTCTTTGGTACAACTTCTTGCTTAAAAATTAAAAAGTTTGGTATAAAATTCTTCTCTTCTTGCTTAAAAATTAAAAAGTTTGGTATAAAATACTTTTCTTTTGTTTCAAATTCGTGTTTTTCGTTCAAAAATTAAAATATTCAATTGAAAAATCATTTATTTAGTTGAAAATTGGTCTTTGTCGGTACAAAATCAATCTTCTCAATTGCAAATTTAACTACTCGGACAAAATCGCGTACAAGTGTACATAGAATACAGTCAAATTAGCTAAAAGGCCATTTGATAGAAAAAATTAGCAGCTGTTCATATTTATTTTAACAAATACACGTGCTATAAGTTTTCGCACGAGTTTTCTCAGATCCAACAAAATTATATAACCGGTTATTGCAGACATCCCCTGAGTTGTGCAAACATGAAAAGTTTGTATACAATGCGAATAAATCTGCTATTTTTCGGAGGAAATTTAGCGACACAAATTATTGATATCTTGCATGTTTGTATAATCTGCTCTTTTTATACAGAAAGCTTGTATATTGCCATATACCAGATAACAAAATGCTTGCAAAATAATGGCGTATTCGCACGCATATGTGAGGATCAATAAGCAAAGTGTGCCCTCACCTGATGAGACATGCGTCATCAATTGAGGCGCATATCGCTCGCACGTCATGATAATCATGACGTGCGTCTCATATGCATCGCATATTTTGGGTTTTAATGTTATGAATTTATATACGAAGATGTTAGTTTTTTTATCTACTGATCTTATTATCATTTGATGGCATTTATACATTTATATACATATATAATTAAAAACTAAAGGTTAACAACCACCGCAGGGTCCCACTGGGAGTAACTGTCATCTAAAAAAGGCTGAGGCAGACTTTTTCTTGTTCTTAAAAAATTATTTGTCTGAAGTAATCGTTTTAACGAATCAAAATTTGTATTCATTATAAATGCACGATATTATTTTCAATGCCGTAAATTGAAGAATGAATCAACAAATTTACTCAAAATTATATCATTTTAGGCAATTTTAAAATTAAAAGTTGAATTATTTTAATTTTAAGTAATTGCAAATTAATAATTGTTTAGATGTTATTTAGACATCAAACGTTGTTTTGAAATCTTTTAAAACATTCTCTTAAAACTATATTTTTTTACTACAACATCAGTTTAAATTTCCCCAGGAACATTTTATTTTACATTTGTTGGATCTTTACAAATTTTCAATTATTTTTGAAAATTTCTCAAAATTTCTAAATATCTTTTAAAATAATTCGAATTTTTCCTAAAACTTTTCATTAATCCTCCAAAATTATAAAAATTGTCTTAAAATCTTCCAGACTATTATTTTTATAGTTTTGGAAATCTTTTTAAATATTCTCTTGAAATTAATTTTTCGAAATAAAAAATAATTTTCAATTTTTTAAGGAATTTTAATAATTTTTTGTATTATTTTGAAACCTTTCAAAATGCTTCAAGAGCTTCTAAATTTTTCGTTTGAAATCTTCAAAAATCTACATTTTGTTTTACATTTGTTGACATCTTTTAAAGTTTTAAATTATTTTTAAATTTGTTCAAGACTTCTAAATATCTCTTAAGCTTATACTAATTTTTTCCAAATTTATAACTGTTTAATTGTTATTTATTCATCAAAATTTGCTTTTATTTTGAAATATTCCGTTAAATTTATTTTTCAACATCAAAATCCTCTCCCCTCCCCCCCCCCCACCCAGGAATCTTAAGATAATTTTTGTATTATCTTAAAAACTTTCAAAATCCTTGAAACCTTCCAAATTTTAATTAAACAACTTTTTAATATCTTCTTAACTTACTCGAATTTTTTCTAAATGAATACATTTTTATCTGTATTTACACATCAAAATTCAGCATTTTCACTGACAAATGAAAATTTTTGAATTAGAACAAATAAAATTAACATTGTAATGTTGAAAGCTTAAGTTTAGCTCTCCGAAATTTTAACGATTCAAGGCTTTCTGTTTCAAACAATTCAGTTTCAAATTGTTAAGTTGTGAATATTTAATTTACAATTGTTTATTTTAAATAAACAGTCAAACATTTCTGACTATCAACAAGTTGTTCTTTTACTTGGTTAAAAATTGTCAAATTGCATTCGTTAAAAATGGTATATTTTTGACTGAAAAACAGATAGTTTATAAAGTTTCAATTGGAAGTTTATATTTAATTAACGTCTAAGGCTTTGGAATTGATACAGTTCAATTTTTAACGTCAAAATCTGTAAATTTTTTAATTTTAACAGATTCAGAATCGCCCTATAAAATCAATCAATTATTGTTCAATTTCGAATGCACGAACTACAGTTCAATTTTAAAAAGCATTAATTATTACTGTCATTTCCCGTTCTCAAAAGGTGGAAGGAAAAGGAAAAGGAAGATGGTAATAAAGCACTCTTAGGGCCGCATTATTTCTGTAAATATACGTCGTTCCTGCGTGGATGGGACACCTCGATAGTATGTGTTCTAGGTACTCAGCGTGTGTATGACACGCTCTGCACCTATCGCATGGAACTTCTTAAGATAAAATGCGGTCACGGTATGCTAAGGTGGAAATGACACCGTCCTGGCATGCGAAATTAAAACCCTCTGTACCTGAATCAAGCCCTGATGATCTGATAAAAGCAAAAGTTTGCTCCTTCGACAAGGACTATTTTTCTACATTTTTGTGAAAGTTTCTGTGCATTTTCTTGTCGAGTAGCTCTTGGTGAAATGTTGAAAACTCTGCTTTCTTCACTTCGGCTCTTAGAAGTGAAGCATCTAGATGGAGTAATGCACTTTCCTCACTTCTGATGTTAAAATTCAGACCAAGGGTCTCGGCCGCTTGCTCCGCGGCTTTGTAAAGGAACGCTCCTTCACCAATCATCTCGTGGTTCCTGACCATCCCCCCCCCCCGAGGCGTGGGCAAGCGGTAGAGATGTCATGTAAAATATTGGTTTTTCAGAAAAACTGTATATTACATAAAAGATGTATTTCCAAAAGATCTACAACTTCTATTTGAAACTTTTTTGTAATTTTTGATTATTGACTGAAAAAATTTGGAAAAATATAACATTTTCATAGTTTTTTGGAGGTTCGACCTGAACAGATTTGCATAGTAATGAATAAATGTGTTAACCACCTTTACTCTTGTGTGACTTATTCTTTTAATTTTTGTATTTATACAATTCTTTGAAGCGAAATTATGAATATAGTGTTTTCATGTTTTCAAAGTGTTTGGAAGCATGACTTCAAGTTTTATGTAAGATGATAATATTGTCAACATAATACTCGATGGAATATGTAGACCACGATACTAATAAACACACGAAGAAAATGATGAAACAGACTGCTATATTATCATTACGAAAGTAAAGTGTTGCAAGAACAATATTAATAACGGTATTTTTTTTCTTTTCATAACAATTAATAAGGATATTGGCAAATCAAAAAATGGACATACGATGACTTTGCCAACAAACGCAACAAAGCATCTACATTAAATATGAAGTTTTGAAAAACAATATATTCATTTTTCGTCAAGTAGACGCTTTGGTAAGCAAGTTCATATTTTATTATAAAGTAACAACTAGTAAGTTTAAGAACATACTCCAGAGTTGAACCAGCACCATGCTTCATGTTTTGAAAAATATGATTTTGGAACCGAGCGCTTTCAACGATTTTTCGAATCGTGAGAGTCATTTCAAAAATAGGATACAAAATGCCATTGACATTGGCACACGTAAACCTATGATTTCATCGCTGATAAGCGATTTTCAGTAGATAAGCAATCTGACGAAGAAAAAAGATGGAAAGGATTTATTACAGAATTCTTTCAATAACTATATTTCTTTATTTATGAGTACATTTATTCACTATTCATTTAGTATAAAGTTCAATTTCGCGAAAAATAATTTTCCAGAAATTTTGGGAAAACTACTGCGTCGTCAGTGGGCTGCGTCTGGTCGTCCCGGAAAACTGGCGAAGCTAACAGAAGGGATGGACAAGTCGTCTTGACATTTCAGGACGACTAGCCAAACATGTGAAAAATATCTGGCGACTCATCCTGAATTTCGGGACGATGAGATACTTTGTTACGGGGGCATTATCGTTTAAGCAGGCTTGTTTAAAAAGTTTTTCAAAATTCAATAAAAACAGATAGTATTATTTTTTTGTTTTGAAAGCTTTTCTACATATTATTATAAGTCTGAAGCACAAAAAGCATATAGACCACAAAAAAGATGCATCCCTCTGGCGCATGTGGAACCGACTACAAATCAAATAAAGCCCTGAAGTAAACAACATTCTATAAGAAGAAACAAATAATAATATAAAGCGCGATAAAAAAAAATCCCTTTGCGGAAAAATTCTTCATATCAAATAAAATGTATTACTATTTATTCTTCAAACTAATTTAAAAGCCTCTAAAGTTTAAGAATATTACAAATATTTTTTTTCTGTGGGTACAGTCAATTTCGTCAATGATAAGAATGAACTAAAAATAATTTCGTTATTGTTCTTTCTTCTGACTCATATCCGTTAGAGAACAATTATTAATTATTAAATATTATTATTATTCCATTAGGTCATATCCCTTTCAGGGTGAACCAGTTCAATTAACAAAAACATAGTGTAATTCGTTTCTATCATAGAAATTTCACGTTTTTTATAGAATCAAGCAGACAAATTTCGGCTGTTTTGAAACAGATAAACATGATTTTTTCACCAATATCTAATAGGGTTTCATCAGAGGTTTTACACATTATTTTCTAAAATTTAACCAAAAACAGTTAAATCTTCAACACTGTTAAAAATGTTTTAAAAATAATATACTTTTAATATACGAATTTATCTGAATTTTAATATACGATGTACTTTAATTTGAAATAATCAACAAAGTATAGTAAATATATATGAAAATTTATTATATATATATATATATATGTATATATGTAAATAACAAGACTTAATAACGTTTTTTTGACTGCAACACTTGAGAAACCTAATCGAGAAAATCGCGTACGTGGAGGAGTCCGTCAAATTACATTCGTAAATGGCAATGACGTTCCTTTCAACGGAATGTTAGAAACATCAAATGTTGGTTACTGGTAGGTTGGTTTGATTCTTTCAATTCGGATCCACGTGAATCGTTTCACTGAAAAAGTTGGATTCAAAGAATCGATCTACTATGAATCGAAATTAACACTCGCTGAAATTTTAATTATTTACAACTTTTAAATGGCTTGTTGTGCAATAATATTTCACATGGAAATTTGTTAAACAATAGTAAATAAAATACAAGTTTAAAAGGAGTATTTTGTTTTTCATTCTCCCTGTTTGAATCTACGTATGGCAATACG